>WHVE01000313.1:0-139704 GCA_015178995.1 Trichophaea hybrida | reverse complement strand
GGTATCTACGAATGAAAACATTGCCGATATCTTTACTAAAGCCCTTGGCAGAGAAAAGCACCAGAAGTTCACGACAGCAATGGGCCTATGCTAGTCATTTCATGGATACACGACTTCAACGGATGTAGAGGAACTTGATTTTGTTAAGGTTGAAAACGATGGATTTCTTTTCCTTAGCATTTTACTTTGTATGGATGGCCATCATCAGGCTACGGTAGTACTCTTTCCCTGCTCACATCTGAAAGTTTTAAAGAGGTTGCTATGGGATCCCTTGCAGTACGCTTGCTTATTTGTTTTCTTTTGTCATTTGTTTCTTGCTACGGATTGTAGCAAGCGGGGGAAGTGTTACTATAAGAGGTCATTGATTCTAGGAGCTTCCAGGCTCTCTTCAAGGTTCAACCAGTCGGCGAAAAGCTGCTTGGCTAAAGTTTATTGTTGCTTGTATATTTACACGAACTTTGGACCTGAATCCAAAGAATCAATCAACCTAGACTTCGTCTACACCATAGTTTTCAACAAGGATATCATCAGATATCACTCGTCTCGGAAGCCAGCGCCAATCTTTTTAGATGGTCGCAAACAATCACCCACACCACTGATAAGCAGCCTGATTGGTCGATTCGATAGGCCAAGGCTAGAGAATGCATTGCTCCGAACAGCGAAGCTACTCTCTATCAAACGAAGCTACAGAATGCACCGCTCCGAGCAGCGACACCACTCTACCGAACAATGCTAGAGAATGCACCGCTCTGAACAGCGACGCAACTCTCTACCGAACAAAGCTAGAGAATGCACCGCTCCGAACTGCGAAGCTACTCTCTACTGAACGAAGCTAGAAAATGCTCCGCTCCGAACGGCGAAGCTACACTCTACTGAACGAAGCTAGAAAATGTACCGCTCCGAACTGCAAAGCTACTCTCTATCGAACGAAGCCTATTCGCCTGGAGGTCACTAGAAAGAATGGATACCATTGGTCCGGAGGCAGAAGACCACGGGGTTGATGTCATAACGGATACCGGTGGTCTGAGTATAATCTATTAACGATAAAGGAACGGACGGATCGGGAGATAGAGGTCGGCGGTAGTTGCGAAGGAAAAGGCATGGGTTCGAAGGTGGTACGGGAGCTCTAGAGAAAAGCGTAGATAGAAGTATCTCGTTAGAGCGAAGACGAAGGTATAAAGACCTTGGATTCCTTCGAGGGTAGAAAGGCAACCTTCTCAGCAAGGAGAACAAGCCTTAACAATATACGCATTGGAAAGCCAATTCTTTTCGTTTTGAATCTTCACAGTGATTTTTCCACATCCCGAGCGAAGCTCCTAATCTGCCACAATTGAAGCAAGTCCTGAAGCGAATAAGGAGATTACTTTGACTGGTAAACCTGGAGTGGCGCTCTCGGTGTTACATGGATGGCGCTGGTCATGTTAAGGTGTGGCTCTGCTGATTAGTGGGGCTCTGTGAGACCGTCACGTAGTACTTAGTTGTAATACCAGGAGCGTCACTTTAGGTTAACCAGTCAAAGTAGTATCCTTACTCGCTTCAGGACTTGCTTTGATTGTGGCAGATTAGGAGCTTCGCTCAGGATGTGGAAAAATCACTGTGAAGATTCAAAACGAAAAGAATTGGCTTTCCAATGCGTATATTGTTAAGGCTTGTTCTCCTCGCTGAGAAGGTTGCCTTTCTACCCTCGAAGAAACCCAAGGTCTTTATACCTTCGTCTTCGCTTGAAAAAAACTTCCAACTACGCTTTTCTCTAGAGCTCCTGTACCTATTCACTCTTCGAGCCAGACCTCCCAACGGTGGAAACTGGTTGGGAAATCGGCACCAAACTGCACTATACTGTTTATACCAACTGTTTAAGAATTGAAACTGCACTGCATGCGAAACCAATTTAGTAAACCAGTTGGAACTAGTTAAAATGTTTATACTGGTTTTAACTGTTTAACTGAACTGAACCAGTTCAAACTGCTCCATGCAAAGTTGTTGGCTGTAGAGAGTGCATAATATCTTTGCACAAATAATTTTGATATTGCACTGACAATTTGCAGAACTCGGGCAAGTTAGACCCACTGCAAAACAGTTCGCAGCAGAAAAACGATGTCTAACCAAGATTTCACCCTTCCAGAGTCTTTTCTCCATGTATTTTCTCGCATCCATATTAACCGTATAACTATTGGTGTACTGGTTTATTTTCAAATGCCATACTGTACTCCACTGAACTGCAAAGTCCTATAAACTGCACTGCACTGCCAAGAACCAACTATTTAACCCACCTGATTACCGCATCCAACCAGTATACTGCTTCCACCGTTGGGAGGTCTGCTTCGAGCCAATGCTCATTCCTTCCAAACTATGGCAGGCTTCTATCTCCCGATACCTCCATATCTTTACCGTCATTAGATTATACTCGGACGACTGGTATCCTCTCCAATGAAACGAAGCGGTCAGATCGGTCAGATATGAGAGTTGACCGGGCCAATCTGTGCCAAGGACGGCGTCACATATGGCTATCAGACCGTTCTGTGAGCTGACAGATATCTATCTACCAGTATCTAGCCGGTCTACAGATATTCACAGGTCGCGAATGATTTTCGGTGAGTACAATTGCACGGCTAGGCAGAGTCAGCGAAATCAACCGTCCCGTCCGTCTGGGATCACTAAGGACGGAAGCGGACGACGGCTCCTCGGGCAGGACGAAAACGGTGCCGTCTTTTGATTGTGGACGGGGACGGACGACAAAGACGGCCGGGGACGGATCAGTGCCGTCCCCCGGCCGTCATCTATGGACATCCATGGACATCCATGGAGCCTGTTTATTCGTATAAAACTAGGTACAGCTAATCTAGTCTATTTCCTTGACCTCAGTGCAAGATCATTAAGCATCTATTCCATTCGTACCATATCAGACTCCGTTTCTCCAAAGATTAACCCCTGCTCCACCCATAATTTCAGGCTCCACATTAATTTATATCTCTTACAGCGCGCTCTCAGAGCTAGTTATTTTCGATTTCATCTAAATATATTCTGTAACCGCCCGTTGTCGGCCGGGGACGGTGGATGACTCCCGGCGACGGCGACTTTACCGTCCCCGGCAAGTCCCCGGCCGTCCTGCCGTCATTGTGCAGTAAGGACAGGACAGACGGCCTTGGTGCCGTCCCGTCCGTCCTGGGGAAATATCGGACGGCCCACCGTCCCCGGCCGTCCGTCGGGACGGTTGACATCACTGGGCAGAGTTGAGATCTCATGTCTTTTAGACTGCGAGCCTTGTGGTGGGATATACTCCTTTAAACACTGGTTTTTATTCCACTAGTAGTAAACTTTAGCGTTAGATATCTATGATATTTATGGATATCTTCCATTAGCGCCAGATATCCCCAGAGACCATAGATATCTTCCTTGGCATAGATATCTGCAGGGCTCTATAGATATTGTAGATATCAGACACATTGAGCCGGGCCGGTCTATGCCAAGTGTGGCTTTAGAAATCGTGACCGCATATGACCGATCTGTCAATCTGTGGATTACCGGGCGGTCGATCTGACCGCTTCGGAACACTGATCCTCTCTGACATCAACCCCCGGCTGCTGCCCCCCAGTCTAGTGGTATCCTTTCGATCTGCTGACCTCCAGACAAATGGGCTTCGTTCGATAGAGAGTTGCTTCGTTGTGCAAGGTCGGCGCATATTCTTAGCCTTTTAAAAGTCGTCAGCTTCATCGCCAGTGCCATTGAGCTGTTTGCTGGCTGTTCGTTTGTTATCGTTGATTCGGAGCGGAAGAGACCAAGACCATTGATAAGTTTTTGTTCTAATCCATTCATGGAGGCGATTCCTCCGCGGAGTACCTAGTCAGTTCACGGAGTCCGTACCCCAAGTAAATGAAAAATTATAAATACGGCTCGCTCATCTCTCCGACTACCATCTCCATCGATAGTTATATAGAGAATTGCTTGAACAAACAAGAACATGCACCAAAGCAAGGCAAAACGAAACCGAAAACGAAGTGAAAACAAGGTTGCCACCCCTCCTGGACTCCCCCGTTCCGGGCCGAAAGCCTTTCACTTGGTAATCTGGGCCGAAAGCCTGTCACAGGATGTAGTGTCTGAACCAATAAAAACAAAACAATGGTGCGGGTGGGTCGGTTGATGCTGAAGCCGCTGCTTGCCTGCCCACTGCCGCTCTGATCCCTCCCTATATACTCCTTTCCTTCGCTCCAGACTTCCTCTGCTCGGGTGCGAGCTTCCTCCCTGGTGCTGGCTCACGCTCGGTCTTCTAGCCCAGGCACTGGCTCGAACTCAAAGTCAAAATCAAACTTCTAACTTGGACTCAAGGTTGGCCGCCGTCGCCTCTGCTACCCCTTGGCCGGCCCTGGCCTTCCTCTCCTCGACTCCGCCGGCCGCCCGTCCGGCCTTAGGCGTTCTCTAGATCATTCTTGCCCGCTCCCGCCCACCCAATCGCGTCCACTAGCCCTCAGTCAAGCTGAATCATACATCATCGTTCGGCCGCGTCTTGGACGTCCTGACGCAGCTACAATTACACTGTGTTCTATGTCATCGTTTGAAACCGGCTCATCTTCCTCATTTCCCTCCTGATTGCCCTCCTCCTCTTCTTCCTCCCCAGGGATATCTTCCTCCTCGCGAACCTCTTCATCCTCAGCATCCAATTCTGTCAAATCACTGCTCTAATTAGCAGTATCCTCCGTGGATGTAGTAGTAATTGATTGGTTGTGAATGTTGAAAGATGTGATGCGAATAAGGAATTCCGATATGTCGAATGGTTTGTGGAATGGTTCGAAGGCAGAATTAATGACTTATGTACAAACAGAACAAGTCCATATGAAGATCATTGGCATCATCGCAGATATGGTATTCCGCTGCACTGAACGTACTCGGTTTTGCTGCGCTGAACGTACTCAGTTGCACTACGCTGAATGTACTCAGCTGCGCTGCGCTGAACGTACGTAGTTGTGCTGATTGAATTCAGCTGGATAGAGCCAGCCGAGTGTACGTACATGCCAGTGCGTGCACATACATGCGTGCACAGCAGAGTATTTGAAATTTTTGACTGACTCCGTGTATGAACTAGTCAGTTCATGGAGGTGAGGTGTGGACTCCGTGAACGAACCGCCTCCGTGAATGGACTAGAACAGTCTTCATTGCTTATCAGAGGTATGGGTGATCGTTTGTTAGCCATTCGAAAAGGTTGGTTCGGATCTTCGAAGCGAGTGGGCCAAAGTGAATTATTTTCGAAATCCAATAAAGTTGGTGGGTCCGCACGGACCATTTCGCGTGAACCAATCAATTTGCTTGCGTCCAGCCAAAACATGGCAGCAAGCAAAATCGATCAATCAGGTTGCTTGCGTCCTGCTAAGACAATCGTCTTTCTCTTTCTTACGATCTGGAAAAATCATGACCCCTTGTGCCCTTAAAACCCAAATCCCTTCGGGTGTCTTGCTAGCCATCAAAAACCCCTGTGTGGGGAAAAGGTACTAGCTCAAGCGCTTTCCATTGATCCTACTATACTTCGCCGCCTGAGGATTCTGTCTATGGTACTCGTTCAATAATCTCTTGTCGTCGAAGTTCTCATAAGGTTCCTCAGTCCAATCTGTTTGTTCCGGATATCCCTTCCTCTTAGCTAGATATAAAATCTTCTTTCGTTCCTTGCTATACTGGCTGCCTATGATGTCCTCAATTTCGTATCCTGTTTCATATTCATCACCATCCACATCATATCCTAACTCATTATGCTCACTGGCCGATGCCAGTTCAGATGTAGGTCTTGTAGGATTGTTAGCGATTCGATAGGGTTCAATGAACAAGACATGAAAGGCATTGTGAATTCACCATCGACTCGGTAGTTCAAGCTTAATAGCGATGGGCGAGACCACCTTCGAGACCTTGAAGGGTCCATGAAGCTTCGCATCTAATTTCTTAGATAGCCTTTTAGTTTTGAGGTTCTTCCCATCAATGATTCCACCAGTCCAAATGATCACGGTCTGGGGTAGGGCTCGGTCCGGTCCAGTCCAACAGGAGGGTCGGACTGGACTGGACTACAGACTGGCAGTCTTGGACTGGACGGGCTTGGTCTGGACCAGTCCAAGGAGGCTACTTCTGATCAATTCAAGCTAGTTACATAATTTCCAAAATTGCACCCTCGTTCTTGGACTTTACATGATTTCCACATCAATATTCTCATTCGCAGCATTTACATAATGTCAATATTCTCATCCTCAGCCTGATCCATATCCAGCTCAGCTTTGCCAACATCTTCCAACTGAGCTCCTGTGACTACAACCTGTGGAAGCCCAATTTGCAGAGCATCCCATGACTTGATGCATTCCACAGCCTGCAGGGAATCAATTTGCAGTGTATTCCGCCTGTCTCTGAGCATAATTTTGCACTGGGAGAACAGTCTCTTGACTCCAGCAGACATTGCCGGTATGCATGAAATATCAATTGCCATCGATGAAAGATTTGGATATATCTGGTGTTGACACTGCCAATAGCTGAATGTGTCGATGACAGAGGGTTCAGTTGGAATTGAGAGATTCCAGTCATATTCATCAGCTATACACTCATTAGCAGGCAATCAATTCATTCAATTGGATGGGGTGAGATTGGTACTAATAACAACGCGCTGCCACTGAGCCCGCCAGGCTGCACATGGGGTAGCTGGTGCTGGTGGAGTATCAGGCTGGCGTTCCCCCTCAGATACTCCAATTGAAGACACCATCATGTACTTTGTAAGCCACAGCCCTGGCACACGGAACTTTGCATCACGCAATTGATCTTCAGTCCATTCCAGAATGTCCACAGCTACTGCGAAGTATTCCCACTTGTACGCGGAGTGTAACACCACTGCTGCAACGCAGACTGTGACCTCTATGTATAACTCCCAGTACTTATCCAACACCACTATCCCATCCACAGCAGCCCTGCGAACATAAAGATGTGGGTTGGCCCGGTATTTCTGTAACACATTTGTGAACGTTGTTCGAAGACAGTCGAGTTCAACCAGAATGTTATGCAGCTCTGAAAAATCACACTCCATGTGTAGTGTTGCACAGTGGAATGGCTCCAAATGCTCACTGCATCGGCCAGCTGCTCCCAATCATCAACAGATAAACAATCAGAATCCAAGTATTCTGAATGGTGTAGACAGAATATCTCCCCTGCCTCCTGGTTTCAATAATGCTCTGGATCATTGTATATCCAGTATTCCGCCTGTGGCAATGTCTCTGTGGAGGATGGTGTTTCCACCAAGTCGTTTGAATTGCTGCCGCCGTTGTAGAGATCCAACTATGTATACTCTGATATTGTGGGCTTTGCCACAAGGACCCATCTTCCGCCATTCAGCCATTGGATCATAGGTGACAATGACAGTATCTTGCAACAGTGTACGGTCCACATCCCCAAATCAGAACGCCTTGACTGCAAGATTGATAACATGGCCAACGCAGCAGAGCCGGTGTTCTCCTGCATCATAATGATATGTTCCACGCACTTGCTCCTCCGCAAGAGCTCGAACCAGAGTTGCATTGTTGGTAGTATTGTCTCCCATGATATATCCAAGCTTCTCTTGTACTCCATACTCTCGCAGAATCTCCATAATCACTTCTGCCATATTGGCACCAGTATGCGAACCCTTGAGTGAGCGAAGCCCAATAATGAGGTTCATGCGAATGCCTGCTTTGGATGTAAAGTGTGCAATAACCCCAAGAACAGCCATAGTTTGATGTGGACTAGTCCAGCCATCGCAGGAGAGATGAACTCGAGTTATTGCTTCCTGCATCAATTCTGCGACCTGAGGCTGCAAACTCCGAAAATGAGCGAGAATGCGTTGTGTGATTGTGGTCCATGATTTTGGTAGTTGATTCTCATTATTGAGATACTGTAGCAGCGCTCAAAATCGAGCATTTGAGGTCATGCTAAACAGAACATTTGCATGAATGATCCATCTCAGGAACAAGTTATCAGCTACTTTCTGGTTGAATTTCTGGCGATCAAGCTGCTTAGCTGTATTGATCAACCCTCAGACAATTGCAGAAGAGGTTGGAACTGTCAGATTAAGTTGTGTTGAATGGTGTTTCTGCAAATGGCCAGCCTGCTTTGTGGTCCCGCCACTCAGTTTATACTTCATTGAACCTGGATTCCTCAGTAGAACTGCCGGAGAGTGAGTTGATTGGAGGTGAACTTACAATATGAGCACTTCCAGTACTTGAGTCAACCAGACTCAAAAATCGTACCATGGGAATGAATGGGAAAAGTCAAGCGTCGACCTTTGTGTGAAATGCATAGCATTGTAGATACGATGGGACTTGAGGAAGTTGAGGGAGCGATTGAGATTTCATTTGAAGATGCTGATCTTGGAGACTGTGGCTGGGAATTTGCGTCCAATGCTTTTGAGGCCTGAACCTCAGAGAACTTGGACTCAACATCTAAGGGTTGAAAGTCTTCGCAGCTACTGAAATCTGATAGCAATACAGATGACATGTTGTTGAGAATATAATGTAATAGGGAGCACATGATGTGTCAGTGATGATAGGTATGGAATTGTAGAACAAAGTTCATGTTTGATGATTTATTGATGGGAATAATCTGTGCCTTATATACACAGAAAATCTGAAACTCCTGCGGAGATAACAAGTGAAGTTCAGGTGCCAATGCGCAACCGAAGAAGCCAATTGGAGTGTAAAGCCTGGTGCAAGTCAATGGATGTCAATGGAAGGCCACGATTGAAAATAGCAGTGGCGGAGCGAAAATTGATGTATGGTTCTCTGAGTATCAGTCAGGGGATTGTGAGTCAATTCGCTAACTTCCAGTGTATCGGTAACCTCATTCGCGGCCTTCAGGTAACAAGTGGCAGGTGGTGAGTGGCGAGTGGCTTGTGGTGAGGAAGCTAACATGTATGAGTCTGCGTGTATGAGTCTGAATGTATGAGTCAGCATGTATGAGTGTGCGCATATGAAGCTGCACATATGAGTCTTCATTTATGACTCTATTCGGTGGCTCAGTGTATTACTTACTCCCAGAGACTCTTGCTGATCTTCCCCAAGTGGACTGGTCCGGACCAAGCCCGGTCCAGTCTGCCAGAATTTTGGAATGGTCTGATCCCAGTCCAAAAATTACTCGGACTGGACACGGACTAGACTGCACTGGATCAGTCCGGACTCGTCCATACCCGGACTACTGGAATCATTGCTTTCCATTTAGTTTAACTAGATCACCAACCGAATACTTCAGAGGTTCCTGAGCTAGTATATCGTGTTACTTCCCCATTGTCTCCCATGGCTGCTCTATGCCCTTAGGGAAAAGTGTATGCACGATGGACTTCCGGTAAACGTAGTTCGTAGTGTTGAGAGCAATCGAGTACACCGAGGGATTGACTAACTATTGTACAAAAGTGATTGTCTAATGAACTAACTACGGGAGAAATCTATGCCTTATATACTCAAGGAGAACCATGAAAGTCCTAAACCTCGGCTGATGAACCATCATGAACATACATTACAAATCCACCAGTTGACACATATGTATAAGGGTCTGATACAGCTGGCTGTAACCGGGGCTGATGCCTCCTGTATATATCTCGAGTCTCTCTCCTTCTCACTCTCTTTTCTCTGTATCTCACTCTATACACACGGTTCTCCACATACTGTTACTACCAATCTTTTAAGATGGCCATCAGTTCGAGCACCCACACCTCTGATAAGAAGCGAATGCTATTCATTGTTCTTGGTCTCTTCTGCTCCGAATCACCGATAGCTAGCAAACAGTCACCCACACCATCCATAAGCAACGAAGGCTTGCCAATGGTCTCGGTCTCTTCTTCTCCGAATCACCGATAACAAACGAACAGCTAGCAAACAGCTTGTTGAACCGAACCATCTTCCTTGACTGAACTTAATCTAAATGACACGTATGCAGAACTTAAAGTACAAGTTGCTCTGTGCTCGAACCTAAACCAATCCACGTGATAACAAATTGAACAAACCACTTCGACACAGCTGATGTAACACCGGGAGCGTCACTCCAGGTTTACCCGGTCAAAGAGTATCCGAACATAATTTGGGACTGCTTTGAAGGTAGATTAGGAGCTTTACTTGGGATGTGGAAATCACTAAAAGATTCTGAACGAAAAGAATAGGCTTTTTCCAATGCGTATATCGTTATGGCTTGTTCTCCTCGCTGAGAAGGTTGATTATGCCTTTCTACCCTCGAAGAACCCAAGGTCTTTATACCTTCGTCTTCGCTTCTAACAAATACTTCTATCTACGCTTTTCTCTAGAGCTCCAGCACTTTAACTGCCTCGACCTCTTCGAACCAATGCCCGTTCCTTCGCAACTACCGCGGCCTCCATCTCTCGATCCTCTATCGTCTTTATCGTCATTAGATTATAATCAGACCATCGGTATCCTTTATGACATCAAGCTCGCGGGCTTGTGCCTCCGGACCAGTGGTATCTTTCGATCTGATGACCTCCAGACGAATAGCCTCTTTCGATAGAGAGCAGCTTCGCTGTCAGAGTCGGCACGTATTCTTAGGCCTTCGGCAGTCGTCGGCTTTTGGCTGGCGCCATTCAGCTGTTTGCCGGCTGTCCGTTTGTCGTCAGCTTCTTGGCTGATGCCATTCAGCTGTTTGCCGGCTGTCCGTTTGTCGTGGCGATTCGGAGCAGAAGCGACCGCGGCCATTAACTAGCCGTCGATGCTTATCGATGGTGTGGGTGTTTGTTTGCTAGCCATCCGAAAAGATTGGCTCTGGCATCCGAGACGAGTGATAGCCGATGACGTCTAATCAGGGAAATCGCGGGTGATCGTACATGACCCCGCTGCGAACTTGCTAGGTGTAACACTACCCCCTCTCTTAGAGAGTTCGTCTCTGAACGACCATACTCCATACTAATCTGCCCTTCGTTGCCTTTGGCGAAACATGGTCCAGCGCGCTGAAGTGAATTATTTGAAATCCTCGACATAGTGAATCCGCACAGACCATTTCGCTTCGACCACTTGCTCTGAGACATGCAAGCACAATCGACCAATCAGTTTGCTTACGTCCAGATGAGACATATGGCAGCAAGCAGAATCGATCAATCAGGTTGCGTCCATCTAAGACACTTTGCTTTCTTTTTCTTTCTTTGATTTGGAAAATCTTGACCCCGTGTGCCCAAAACCAAATCGATCTTTCTCTTGGTTTGGAAAATATGACCCCTTGTGCCCAAAACCAAATCCTTCGTCCGGTGTCTTGCTAGCCGTTAAAAACCCTTCGTGGGGAAAAGGTACTAGCTCAACCGTTTGATCCTATTATCCTTCGCGGCCTGAGGATTCCGTCTGTGATACTGCATTAACAGTTCTTGTCATCGAAGTTCTCATAAGGTTCCTCAGTCCAATCTGCTTCTTCCGGATACCCCTTCCACTTGACCAGATATAAAACCCGTTTCCGTTCCTTGCTGTACTGGCTGCCCATGACTTCCTCAACTTCATAGCCTGTTTCGTACTCGTAGCCGTCGACATCATAACCAAGCTCATTCTGCTCGCTGGCTGAAGCAAGCTCGGGTGTAGGTCTAGTAGGGTTGGTGGCGAGTCGATAAGGTTCGATGAGTGATACATGGAAGGCATTGTGAATACGCCATCGATTGGTAACTCAAGCTTAATAGCGGTGGGCGAGAGCACCTTCGAGACCTTGAAGGGTCCATGAAGCTTCGCATCTAATTTCTTAGATGGTCTTCGAGTTTTGAGGTTCTTCCCATTTAGCATAACTAGATCGCCAACCGAATACTTCGGAGGTTCCTTAGCACGCCGGTCATGGTACTTCCCCATTGTCTCCCGTGCTTGCTCTAAGCCCTTACGGCACAGTGCATGCACGCTGGTCATCCAGTGAACGTAGTTCCTAGATGCCGGATTCTTTGCTTCTGCTTCGATGGGCCAATTCGTTCGAGGATCGAACCCAAAGTTTGCAAAGAACGGTGACATTCCCGTAGCGGTGGTGAGAGAGTTATTATAGGCATACTCTGCCATTGGTAACATCTCGGACCAATTGTCCTGCTCATAATTGCAGTAATTCCGCAGATAGCATTCCAGCGTTTGGTTGACTCTTTCCGTTTGCCCGTCCGTTTGAGGGTGGAATGGCGAAGACATCTTTAACCTAATGTCAAGAGCTTCGACCAACGAGGACCAAAACGAGGAGGTGAACCTAGAGTCCCGATCTGACACTATGTTCGATGGTAGGCCATGGAATCTCCATACTTCTTTGAGGAAGATTCTGACCAAGTCCGTAGCTCTCTTCTCTCCATCTTTCAATGGAATGAAGTGAGCCATTTTGGTGAATCGGTCGACGATTACCCATACTGATGAGCATCCGTCTGATACCGGTAATTCGATAATGAAGTCCATGGAAATCGAATCCCATGGTCGGTACGCTAATTCGAGGGGTTGTAGAAGACCGTAGCGAGCATGACGAGCTGCTTTGTTCCTTTGGCACTCAGGGCATGAGCGGACATAATCTTCGATGCATTTCTCCATTTCTGGCCAAAAGAAGTTTCGTCTGACCAGCTCGATTGTCTTATCCTGCCCCATGTGTCCAGCCACCTTCGAATCGTGTTCCGCTTCCAATATCTGTTTCTTCAACTGCGGATCGTCCGGAATCCACAGTCTGCCTTTAAAATAAAGGGCTTCGTCTTCGAACGAGATATCTGGGCTTGGATTTCCTTCCATAGCTCGGACGTACTCTTCTTGCCATGCAGCATCGTTGTTAGCGGCGCTGACCACTGCTTCTAACAGCCATGATTTGAACTTGACTACTGGAATCGCTCTCAACTTTGCAGAAGAAATCGCAATTCGTTTGCCTCGTAACCTCATTGCCGTTACTTGTACTGTTTCTCCTTCAGAAGTTACCAACTGATCAGGTCTCAGAACGCGGTGGATAGGCTGATTTTCGTTTTCTTCGGCACTACCTCCCCCTTTTTTAGGGCGGTACTCCGAACGCCTAGATAATGCATCCGGTTTCCCATTTGCACTACCGGGTCGGTAGAATATTTTAAAATCATATCCTGCCAACTCTTGAGCCCAGCGGGCTTGTCTCCGATTCAAGATCTTCGTAGTCGTAAAATATTCGAGATTCTTGTGATCGGTGAAGACACTGATTGGATGAGCTGCACCTTCGAGATATCGTCTCCATTCTTTGAACGCGGATACTATGGCGAGCATCTCTTTGTCGTGGATTTCGTAGTTGATCTCGGCTTTATCCATCTTTCGAGAGTGGTAGGCTATAGGGTGCAATCGTCCATCAATGACTTGGGAGAGTACTGCGCCGATTGCAAAATCACTTGCGTCAGTCTCAATCACAACGGGCCAAACAGGCTCGAAATGTCGTAAAATGGGTGCCTCGGTAAAGTACTTCTTTAGCATATCGAAGGCTATTTGGTTTCGCGGATTTGCTTTCCAATTAAACTTTTCGTTCGTTTTCTTGGTTAACTCCGTTAAGGGATGGCATATCTTCGAAAATCCTTCGATGAAGCGTCGATAGAAGTTGGCGAATCCGAGGAAGGACTGGACGTCCTTGACAGACTCCGGAATCTCCCATTTAAGAATAGTATCAATCTTGTCCTCTGACATACTGACACCTTCTCCCGATATGAGATACCCAAGGAACTCAACTTGTTTCTGGTGCCATTCGCACTTATCGGGTGCTATAGCCAAGTTGTTTTCCTGTAATCGACGAAGGACTTCTCGAGTCAATCGCACATGCTCTTCTTCGTTTTCTGTATAGATGAGGATATCATCTATATAGACTACTACTCCATGATCGATTAGATCTCGCAGGATCTCGTTCATCATATCTTGGAATGTAGCTGGCGCGTTCGCCAATCCGAAGGGCATAACTAGGTATTCATAATGTCCATATCTCGTACGAAATGCTGTTTTCCATTCATCACCAGGTTTAATTCGAATGAGGTTGTAGCCTGCCTTCAAATCAATTTTGGTGAAAATCCTCGATCCAGCAACCCTGTCTCTAAGTTCGTTCATAAGTGGCAATGGATATCGGTTCATAATTGTCACACGATTTAGACCTCTGTAATCCACGCACAATCGTAAGCCTCTTCCGTGTGGCTTTGGAACGAAGAGTATGGGTGCACCCGCGGGTGACTTGCTAGGACGGATCTTTCCAGAATCAAGCATTTCCTTCAGATATTCTTTAAGGACCGAAAGCTCCTTCTCTGAGAGCGCGTAGATGGGGCCCCATGGAGGTTGCTCTCCATCTTTCAAGTCAATGGCATGATCGTAGGATCGATGAGGCGGAAGAGCATTGGCAGTTTCTCCGTTGTATAATGTTTCGAAGTCTCTGTATTGCCATGGAATTCGCTCTACCCAATCGATCTCAATTTCATGTGCCGCATTGACATGCATTGAACCAATAACCCGATCTATCGCGGGTCTGTTCCAAACTTCAGAATGGAATCGTCATAATTGATTGAGAACGAAGATACCACTGCCTTTCTGCAATGTTGATGGCAGTGTTTCGACGTAAACTGGAGCTTATCATTTTCTTCAGTAACTCCACTGAGTGCTCCATACCTGACGATCCACCAGTAAGGTAACATGATATCAGACGAATCCTCCATTGGACCAATTTCGAAGGTTTCTTTGGTATAATGGGATTCATCCGCAGACTAACGGGGAAGGTGTACTGCCAACCCGCTCCTTCTACACTTTCGCCATTAAAGTTTTCGACTATCATTGGTTCCGTTCGAGTCACTAATGGAACACCAGTGAATCGGCCCACTGTTCGACATCATAGGTGTATCGCACCCAGTATCCAAGAGATCCCTTACAGGGACGTTTTTCTCGTCTCGAAAGCTTGCAAACATGCGTACTGTGGTCTTGAACCCGTCTTCGTTCAGGTGGTAATTGTTTCGATTTCTTGGGTACAGGCTGAGGTCGCTGGCCGCAACCTTGCGTTTTCGATCTTTTCGGTTGACAACCATGGTGAACTGCCTTTCGACACAGCTCCGGCCGCAATGGTCGTGGTTGTAAGTGGATGGGTGGATGAAAATTGAATGAGTATAATCAAGTTCGATGGTAGTTGTCATGTCACGCTTGGATGCTATATGACCAGCATATTTCGAGCATTGAACTCATCCCAGGCACCCTTTCTTAAACATCAGAAAGAAAGTATATTGAATATGAAAAGCTATAATACCAATGACCGCATTGGTAAGACCCAAATGAAAACCCAAAAGAAATATGAATATCTGTACCCATAAATCAAAAACCGGAGGTGTCTGTATCTCAAAAACCCATAGGAAAGACCGCTATCCCAAAGAACAAAGGAAAGACAAAAGAAACTCATTTCATCCGTCAATCTCCATATCGTCAGAGTCAACCTGGAACAGCACTCGAGAACTTGAGGCTGCTGCCCGTTTCGTAATTCGGTCAGCCAGACTCCTGGGCTTGACCTTCGAAGAAGAGGTGGTTACTTCTGGCATTTCCACCTTAGGCTTCCTATCCTTCTTCTTCTTTTTACTGGAGGACATCTTGATTGCATTGTTACAGAATACCCATCGATGCCCGAGGAACCGCCGCACTTGCATTCGTTCGCTTGGCTCTTGCTTCCAACAAAGATTCCGGAATGCCTTTCAGGGCTTCGCCCTTGACTACATTGACTGGCTTCGGCCCTTCTTCTCCGTTCGAGGTTTCTTGGAGTCAGAACCTTTCTCAAAGTTCTTCTTTCCTTGATTCTCCTTATCATCACCAACATCATCACGCTTCCTTTTATTGTTCTTTTGTCTTTGGGTTTGTGATCATTGTGCTGGTGCCTTTCTTGCAGGCGTCTCTCATATGCGCGGCCGACTGGTTTGAGCAGTAATTTGTATTCTGCGTCTTCGTTTGGTGAAATCTTCGAAAAGGATATTCGATCCTTGATTTCTACGTTGAGTCTGCTGTGTAAAGCCTGTCGCCATGCAATCCCTGATAAGCAGACATGGTTGTTTAAGTCCTCCATCTTTACGATGTAGTCCCGGATATCTCCCATGTACTGCAATTTCCTCATTTTTTTGAGGCATTCTGTTTCTTCTTCCGGGTCGATGAATTGTTCCTCCATAGCGCTGGTGAATGCCGACCATGTGTCAACCTGAAAATGCTTCCTAAGCTGTTTTTCTCGGTTGTTTTACCAGGCCAACGCCTTCTCTCGAAGGATTCTTCCAACCAAGATGATCTTATCATCGTCATCGTTATAATCGTCCTTGAAGTACCTGAGATAGCGATCCACTCCTGTAATCCAGTGGCGGTAGGATTCCGACCTATCCGTTGGATCTCCCTTAAACTTGTAGGGAAGCTCAATCTTCTGCTTCTTGGCTGAATTCGGAGCTCTCGGTGGGTGAGGTGGTACTTGTGGTGGTGGTGCAGGTGGTTCACTATAGTCCGTGCCACCTGGTGGTGGAAGTGGTGGGAGAACGTCGTCTCCACTATCAGAAGAGCTGGAGCTACTCGAGCTGGAGCTAGAAGACTCGGAGTCCCCTGGGGGGTTGCCTCCAACGCCTCCTGCGCCGTCTCCATTACCATTCGGTTCTGGAGTCACAGCCTCTTTCATCAATATTCCAACGCCATTACTTACGGTGTATCGATGGCGGAATCCCTGCTCAACAGGCCTGGTATTCCCTTCCTTTGGTGTCAATACTGACCGGGCCAGTGAGCGTACTGATTTCTTTGTTCTCTCATCTGAGAGCTTCGTCTGCAAAGCTCTAGTTAATTCTTTGAATTTCCGCTCAAAGTCCTTCTTCATCTTTCGCTCTGCCGCCTTCCTTTCCCTCTCCGCGTTATCTGCTTTTTTCTGTGCTTCTTCCTGTATCTTTTTTGCTTCCTGACAAGACTTGGCGTATAGCCCGGACATACGTTCGCCATCTTCTTGGGCTTTTATCTGAACGTCCGCCATTTCCTGAGATTGGGTATGCACTTGGAGGGCAAGGCGTTCATGGGCTTGTTCCCTGTTATCGAGCAGAGTTGACAGGGTTCCCCAGGCTTTTCCAGAACGTTGGATTTGCTCGCTGAGGGCTGACCGCAGCTCTTCGTAATCTTCGGTAGATTTGGCCTTCATCAGCACAAAGATTCCTTGGACGTTAGCCACAAACACTTGGGATTGGATGACTATATCGGAATGCTTCTCGAGTTGAGCCCTGTCCATCTTTTCCACTCCTATGTAAACGGCATTGTATATCTCGTTTTGTCTCATGATGAGGCCTTCGTAAGCATTGGCCTATTCTGGGAGGGCCGTCTGTATCTCGAAATTTTTCTCCCTTGCTTCCTGAATAAGCGCGTCCATTCGTCCGAGCTCCCCGTTGATTCCATCCAAAAGCTCAATAACCCAGTCCGGAATATCTTTTCTTGTGATGGGCTGGTATTGTGTGACCTGCTTGTCCTTATTGCTGGATTGGATAAACGCATTTTCCCTTCTAACCACCGTGTAGGCGTCCGTCATGCTGGTGTCTGATCCGACGATTAAAGGACGACGAAAAATTGCTCAACAGGGGTGGTGTGAAAGAAGAGGAATCGAACTCCGGATTCTTGCTTCAGTTGTACCGATGGTTCATAGTCTGGGTGAGAGGCGTACGTGATTACGGACCAGCAGCGTGGGAATAGGTAGCGAAATAGAGGTGGTGTATCGTCCGAATTCATTCACCAATTCCAATGGTAAATGGCTGTGGCGATGGTCGGTAGAGCGGCTGCTGCTCTGCCGATCGTTGTGTGGGTTCCTCCGCAGTTGTGCTCGCAATAACACACGTCCTGATCTTTGCAATCAACGTGCCAGCCTTTGTATCTAGTCCAATGATCAGCGAACACTGAATCGTGGATACTTAGGCCTCCTCCTTGTCTGGCTGCGTCTGTCCAGTAGAGGTTCCATGGATACGGCGTATCAGGTGCATCCCAGAAGTAATCTTCGAGAGGTTCTTCAGTTTTGTTCAGGAGAGCGTCGATGCTATCGAAGAAGTTGTGTGGTTCTGGTTCTGCAAGCTGCGATGGGATTCCAGCTGAATCGAAGAAGTTGACTCGACAGTGACAGATGGAGTCGTATGGCGTCAAGGTCGCTTGATGTATCGGTGTGGGTAGAAAGAATACCTTCCTCGGAAGCGTTTCTTTGCTAACAATATAATGTAACACCGGGAGCGTCACTCCAGGTTTACCCGGTCAATGAGTATCCGTACTTAATTCGTGACTGCTTGGAAGGTAGATTAGGAGCTTCACTCGGAATGTGGAAATCACTAAAAGATTCTGAACGAAATGAATAGGCTTTTTCCAATGCGTATATTGTTATGGCTTGTTCTCCTCGCTGAGAAGGTTGATTATGCCTTTCTACCCTCGAAGAACCCAAGGTCTTTATACCTTCGTCTTCGCTTCTAACAAATACTTCTATCTACGCTTTTCTGTAGAGCTCCAGCACTTTAACCGCCTTCGAACCTGCTTCGAACCAATGCCTGTTCCTTCGCAACCACCGCGGCCTCCATCTCTCGATCCTCCATCGTCTTCATCGTCATTAGATTATAATCAGACCATCAGTATCCTTTATGACATCAAGCTCGCGGGTTTGTGCCACCGGACCAGTGGTATCTTTTCGATCTGATGACCTCCAGACGAATAGACCTCTTTCGATAGAGAGCTGGTTCGCTGTTCTGAGTCGGCACGTATTCTTAGGCCGTGAGCAGTGGTCGGCTGTTGGCTAGCGCCATTCAGCTGTTTGCCCGCTGTCCGTTTGTCGTCAGCTTCTTGGCCGATGCCATTCAGCTGTTTGCCGGCTGTCCGTATGTCGTCGGCGATTCGGAGCAGAAGCCATTGCGGCAAATAACTAGCCGTCGATGCTTATCGATGGTGTGGGTGTTCGTTTGCTAACGATCCGAATAGATTGGCTCTGGCATCCGAGATGAGTGAGAGCCGATGACGTCTAATCAGGGAAATCCCGGGTGATCGTACATGACCCCACTGTGAACTTGGGAGGTGTAACAGCTGAAGGGCACCAGCCAAGAAACTAACGACAGTTGAAGGCCGAAGAAATGCGCCGATGTTGCACAGCGAAGCTACCCGCTATCGAACGAAGCCTATTCGTCTGGAGGTCACTAGAGAGACAGGGTACCACTAGCCTGGAGGCGGAGGACCGCGGGGTTGATGTGATAAGGATAACAGGTGGTCTGAGTATAATATAATGACGATACAGACGTGGAGGAGTTGGGAGAGGGAGGCCGCGTTCGTTGCGAAGGAAATGGGCATTAGCTCGAAGGGTGGTTAGGTACAGGAGCTCTAGAGAAAAGCGTAGTTAGAAGTATTTGTTAGGGCGAAGACTAATGTATAAAGACCTTGAGTTATTCGAGGGTAGAAAGGCAACCGTCTCAGCGAAGGGAGCCAGCCTTAGCGATATACGTATTGGAAAGCCAATTCTTTTCGTTTGGAATCTTCACAGCGATGTTTCAACATCTTGAGCGAAGCTCCTATCCTACCATAATCGAAGCATGTCCTGAAGCGAGTAAGGATACTGCTTTGGCTGGTTGACCTGGAGTGCTGCTCCTGGTGTTACACCGGCATCTAGGTGTTGGCACAGGATTTAGCCCGATAGGCCTACGAGTTTCTGGATGGCCAGCGAACCTGCTAGAATCGACTCGAGTGTGCTTGTTAATGGTCTGAGTCGCGATGTAGACTCATACATGATTAGTCACTCGCCACTTGCATAGCAACTGGGGTTGAAATCTATGGTGTAGACGAAGTCAAGGTAGATTGATTCTCCGGATACGTGGCCAAAGTGCATGTATATATACAAGCATGATTAAACGTTTGCCAAGCAGCTTTTCACGGACTGTTTGAACCTTGAGAGAAGAGGGCCTGGAAGCTCCTAGAATAAATGACCTCTGATAGTAACACTTCCCCTTCGTGCTACGATCTGTAGCAAGAAACAAATGACAAAAGAAAACACATAATCGAGTATATAACTCATGCACTGCAAGTGATCCCCTAGCAGCCTCCTTAAAACCCTGAGATGTGAGCAGGGAAAGAGTACTACTGTAGCCTGAGGATAGCCATCCATACAAAGTAAAATGCAAAGGAAAAGAAATCCATCGTTTCCAACCTTAAATCAACTTCCTCAAAACCTACAAATGTTGTGTATCTATGCTCTGACTACCACAGGCCAATTGCCTTTGTAAACTTTTGGTGCTTCTCTCTCCCAAGGGCTTTAGTAAAAATGCCAGCGATGTTATTGTTCATTGACACCCACAAATAGTTAATCATACTGGATTTGTGGAGGTGGCTACTGTTGTGACAGCAAATGTTGATATGTTGTGTGTGGGCTTGGATTATTCTCTTGGTAATATGAGGGAGTACTCCTTGAGGGTCACAGCGAATTGGCAGTGGTTCGAAATCAGTGCCGCTGCTGTTAACATCTTTGTGAAGTTGAACTAGCTATTGGCCTTTTCTCGATGCCTCCGAACTGGCAATACACTTGGCTTTGGGAGTAAATGTGGCGACTAAGTCGTGTTTCCATGATTGCCATGAAATTGTTCCATTGCAGATGAAGATATTCCGGCCTTGTGATTTTTGATCTGCACTGTCAGATGGCCATTCGGAGTCGGTATATCGAAATAGATTTCTTGGTGCATCAGTCGTGGCTGTGTAATGCAGACGATAGTTTTTAGTGTTTTGGACATATTGCTGTACTCATTTGGCAGCTGTTAAGTCAGTCGTGTAAGGCTTGAAATTGTATCGACTCAGGGCAGCCACTGCAACGGATATGTCCGGCCTGGTGGCTAGGGCGATGTACATGGGAGAGCCGACAATTGCTTAATATTCTTTTGGATCAACATCTCCCTCGCCTGGCTTGGTGAGGCCTATTTTGACCTTATCGTTGAATGGAGTTAGTGTTCCGTTTGCATTTTGCATATGAAATCCCTTGAGAACTGAATTGATGAAGACATTTTGCCCAATGCTGTTTGAAGCATTGTTTTCGTGGTAGATTTCGATGCCGAGAAATTGAAGAGCTATTCCATGGTTCGTCATCTTATAGATCTCTGCAAGCTTCACCTTCATTGCCTCAGCATCTTTTGCTGCAGCCACTGCGTATGCTGATAAGATGTCGTCGACATAAAGAAGTGTGAGAATATCATTTCGTATGTAGAGGTTCAGACCGGCCTCTGATTGGATATAGTCTAGACAGAGCGGAAAAGAGTCTGTGTGTCAATACCATTACCCCGGTTCTTGTTTGAAACCATACAGGGCCATGTTTAGTGGTACAAATTTTGCCGACAAATGCCAATCCTCAGGGCGTTCCATATGGATGGTATCATTATAGACTTAGGGATTTAGAAATGCGGTGACAATGTCAATGTGGTTGATATTACAACTCACTTGTAAGGCGAGGCTTATGGGAAGTCCGATGGATGTCAATTTGCCAACGGGGGTGTACGTCTCACTGTTGTCTGTTTGTTCATAGCCTGTATTTTCTAGCCTGGCATTGTACCTCAATGACCCATTGGGGTTTCTTTTCGTCTTCAAGACCCATTTCAAACAATTGGCTTGGTTGCAATGAAATTATCCTTGCAATCTTGTAGTAGATCATCGATTGTTGTGGAGGTCAGATTTTTTTGAATCCACTTGGCTTCTTTGGAATCACAGTCTTCCATTTGTGCTTCTATGACCTTGATATGGCCATATTGTAAGATTGTGGGTCATAGATAACTGCAACCGATATTAGAGGAGTGTATATCAGTTCAGACACAATGACTTGTGCATATGCTCCAGCTGAGATTCCCGTGACTCTATTGGTCAGTATGATCAGTGGCACTTTCTTTGCAGCCGTCACTGTTCATTACACAGAGTCGATCTGACTTCGTATGCTGCTATTTGTGATGACCTTGTCTCTGGATGGGGCTTGGTCATGATGATTGAGTTTAATATCAGTGTGGGCATCCTCGTCTGAAGCTATGTGTGTAGGGTCTGTGTTCTCATCCCCACCTGAAACAGGTGGGCTTTGGTCTCCCTGCCCATTGTGTGTTTGACTTGTTGTATATGATGAGAGACAGGTGTCAGCTTCAGCCGTATAATTAGAGGGTGACTGTTCTACTTCTGGTGCAGCCATGTAATACCTAGCAAGTTGGCAGCGGGGTCATATACGATCACCCGCCATTTTCCTGATTAGATGTCATTGGCTATCACTCATCTCGGATGCCAGAGCCAATCATTGCGGATGGCTAGCAAACAAACATCCACACCATCAATAAGCAACGAGGGCTAATTGATGGCCACCGTCCCTTCTGCTCCGATTCGCCAATGACGAACGGATAGGCAACACACAGCTGAATATTATCGGCTAAGAAGCTGACGGCAAACAGACAGCCAGCAAATAATTGAAAGGGGCCAGCCAAACGTCGATGACTGCCGAAGTCCTAAGAGTACGTGCCGACTGTGACCAGCAAAGCTGCTCTCTATCCAATGAGGTCTATTCGTGTGGAGGTCATCAGAGCGAAACATTGCAACTGGTCCAGAGGCACAAGTCCGCATTCTTGATGTCATGAAGGATACCGATTGTTTGATTATAATCAAATGATGATATAGATGATTGAGAATCGAGTGATAGGAGGCTGTGGGAGTTGCAAAGAACCGGGCATTGGTTCCAACGTGGTTATTGTGCTGGAGTTCAAGTGACAAGTGTGGATAGAAGTATTTGTTAGAAAGCGAAGACGAAGGTATAAAGCCCTTGGGTTCTTTGAGGGTAGACAAGCATCAACCTTCTCAAAGAGGAGAACAAGCCTTAACATTTTACGCATTGGAGAAAAGCCGATTCTTTTTGTTGAGGATCTTTGAGTGATATACACATCCCGAGAGAAGCTCCTAATTAACCTTCGAAGCAGTTACGAATTCAGTACAGATACTCAATGACTTGGTAAACCTGGAGTGACGCTCCTGGTGTTACATTATAGTGTGATCAAAGGAACCCATCCAAGGAAGGTAATCTTTCTACCCACATACATCAATCGACCATGATGCCAGATGACTCCAACCGCCACTGTAGAGTCAACTTCTTCGATTTAGCTGGAATCCCATCGCAGCGTCCACAACCGGAACCCTAAACTTCTTCGATAGCATTGACGCTCTCCTAACCAAAACAGAAGCACCTCACCAAGATCACTTCTGGGATGCACCTGAGATGCTGTATCTGTGGAATCACTACTAGACAGAGGCAGCCGGACAAGGATGAGGTCTAAGTATCGACGATCCAGTGTCGGCAGATCATCAGACTTGATACTAAGGCTGTCACGTCGATTGCGAAGATTAGGACGTGTGTGATTGCAAGCACAACTGCGGAGGAACCCACTCAACGATTGGACGAGCTGCAGCCGCTCTAGCGAACATCGTCACAGCCATTTACCATTGGAATTGGTGAATGAATTCTGGCAAAATACCACCCCTATTTCACTACCTATTCCAACGTTGCTGGTCCTGAATTACCTATGCCTCCCACCTGGACTACAAGCCATCGGTTCAATTGCAGCAAGAATCCCGAACTCCATTCCTCTTCTTTGATACCATCCCTGTTGAGCAATTTTTGGGCGTTCTATAATGGTTGGGTCAGACACCACCATGACGGACGTCTACATTGTGGTTAGAAGGGAAAATGGGTTCATTCTATCCAGTGATAAGAATAAGTGGGTGACACATTACTAGCCCATCATGAGCGATGATATCCTGGACAGAGTTATTGAGCTTTTGGAGGGAATCAACAGGGAGCTTGGACTAATGGATGCCCTCATTCAGAACGTAAGGAAGAAAAATTTCTTGATACAGAAGGCCCTCCCAGGATTGGCCAAAGCTTACTAATGCCTCATTATTAGGCAAAATGAAATATACAATGCCATTCATCTTGGAGTGGAAAAGATAGAAAGGGTTCAATTTACGATGTATTCCAATATAGTTATTAATTCCAATTATTTGTGGCTAACGTCCAAGCAGCCTTTGTTCTCATCAAGGCCCAATCCACCGAAGCCTACAAAGAGCTGCAGTAAGTGTCACGGTTGTGTCGAGTGAGGATCGAGGGAGAAATATGGATCGATGATTTGTATACAGGAATACGAAGGGATTTAGGTTTCGTTCGTCAAAATCAGGTTTTGGTTGTTGGAATGAGGTTTTGTTGGTTAGAATCAGGTTTTGTTGGTTGCGTTGAAAATATGTCGTGATGGTTAGGGCGTAGGCCGTGGACTGAAAGGATTCCGTACATAGTTGGGTGGAGTTAGGATGTATTTTGGAACGAGTGAGCAAAGGTGACGACGCTCGGGTTAACTGTATATAAGGATGCTGGATTCGCGGAGGATAGGTTTGTTCTTCACTCGTTCTCTAGTCTACAAAACAATCAATAGCTTCGGCACCAACCCTTGTTCACTTCTGTGATTCCGGATTTCGAGTCTCTAGTTGTGTTACGCAGTACCCGCGATCACTGCATCCTCCCGTTTGGTTTGTATAACCCCTAGAACTCCGATCCTTGAAACCTTGACAGAAGAACGAGTCTACAATCGATTCTACCCGTTATAACTCAGTATATGTGCCGCTACTTTGATCAAAGCAGTTGTTACTTTTGCCACAGACCTTGCAACCCCTTTGTTCCGTTTTTAAGTCTGTTGGAAACTTCGAAAATCAGCTCACAGTACACAGCTTTTGGAGATACTCCTGCGTTGTGTGCCTGTGGAAACATTGACGAGAAGGATCCACGCTGTTTTAAATGCCAGCATACGACAGCAACAAACCTCAACAATCCCGAATCAATTTCTTCGACCTAGCTGGTCGAACCATCAACCTCTTCGAACAAGAACCCCTGAACGTGTTTGATAGCATCGACGCTATCCTCAACAAACCTGAGGAACCTTTGGAAGCATACTTCTGGGACAAACCACAAGCGGTATCTCCTTGGAATGGCTACTGGAAAGAAGCAGCAAACAACGGAGGAGGCCTCCAAATCGACGACACAGTATTTAAAAACATCTGGACCAAGTATTACGGTCTTCACGTCGATTGCCAGAACGAAGAACAGTGCTACTGCGATCATAACTGCGGAGGGACACATACAACGATCGGCAGAGCAGCAGAAGCTCAATCAACAAAATCTGAATCTACGATCAAAGCAACACAGAAGAACATGAAAGCCAAATCTCATGGGCTGATTACAACGAACGAAAAGTGAACAAGGGAAAGGGAGTTGACCACGAATTACACCCGACCTCTTCACCAACCCCGCTGATCATTGTTACAACACCCAGCAAACACGAGGTGTTCTTCTGGTAGATTGTCAACCCGTTTCTAGAAGCAGAAATCGAAGCGGCAGTCCAACAAATCCAAGACAACATAGACAAAGTCAGAGACTGTTTGTCAGAACCTCGCCTCCTCACAGCTGCCTCTCAACATCATCTGAAAGATGTCCGGAGAATCCTTGAGACCAACTCGCGACGTCACGTTGACTGTAGCTTTACAAATAGAACCGGAAAACGTAGCAGCAAACAATACGGGAATCATGAACGAAACACAGCTCAGGAGTCACATCACGGACATCAACAGAGGACTAACAGCACTGAGCCAACTACCGACAACCAGCAGATTGAATGAATTGCTAAGAAACAGCAATCTGTGAAGAATGCGGAAGCACGAATATCGGAGCTGTTGGCAGAAGGAGAAAAAGTCGTCCAAGAGAGGGATAACTTGAAGCAGGAATTACTGCTTACCTAACAAGCAGCAGCCGCCGAAACGACACCGCAGGCATGCAGTCATGGGGATCTGGATGAAGAAGTCCGGATTGTAAAACAAGCATTGGAGGAATCAAATCCAGATCTGGCGGAACTGAGGAAAGATCTGGAAGACGCTCAGGCTCAAATGAAGATATTCAGGGACCTGGCGGAAGAAAATCGACAGCAGGTAACCAGGATCCTGAAGTTGATGGAAGGAAGAAGGGGAGAAACAGGGGAAAGGACAGACAAGGAAGAGCGTGAGGAAAAGGTAAATGACATTACCAGCTTCTCAGGAGAAGATAGGAAGGAGCTTCGAGGATGGAAGGTGCAGTTGGCGTTGAAGATAGCCGGAAAACCCAAAGCATTCAGTAACGAACAGAAGACACTGAGGTATGCTGTTGGATGTCTAAAAGAGTGGCCGTGGCACAGTTAATACCACACTGTGACGAAATATCAGGGCAAGTCAAGCTCAACACCTTGAAAGACCTAGTTGACCTACTGAATGTAGCATTCGGAGATCAGGACAGAGCCGCAACGGCAAAGAGAGAACTCGAGAAACTCAGAAACGAGACCGCGAATTCTCCCAATACTACGCAGAGTTTCAATGATACGTAGTAGACACCATGTGGAACGAAGATGCACAACTGGACGCTTTACGAAAGGGATTATCCAACGAGCTCAAAGATTCCATACAACAAATCGAGGAACCAGAAAGCATGATCGAATTTGTCAAAATGGTGTCAAAAAGAGACTCGCAACTGAGAAGGAGAGCGGCGGAAAAGACATAGGGGAAATGGGAGGGTTACAAGAGGTCCCATTCAACGACCAACACCACATCCGCCCCAGACTCTGCACCAGCAGGATCAGTTTCAGGTCATCACGGTCCCGCTCCAATGGATCTTTCGGCAGTATAAGGAAACAAGTTTACACCTGAGGAAAGGAAGAGACGAAGGGAAGGAGGATCATATATGTACTGCCGGGATAGCAGACATTTCGTGGCATCGTGCCCAAGGAAGCTGAAGGCAGCATCAGGACAAATGGAAGTGTCACCATTTTGCAAGGCAGCGAATGTAGGGGATGCGGATTTGACAACAGAAACAGGAAAGGAGGTGGAATCGGGAAAAGTTTAGTCTAGTGCAATAAGGATGGCAATTCCGCTGGAAACGAATCTCCTTTGTCAGTCAATGCTAGTTTTGGTATTTCGCTGTTTTCTATATCAAGCGCAGAAATAAATGAGTCTTCTATAGAAAGCAAACATCTCGTTGTGAAATGCTCGCTGAAAATAGAAGACAAAATCATTGATACCCACGCTTTGATAGACTGCGGAGCTACTGGAATAGCATTTATTGACAAAGATTTCGTCCGCCATCCCAAATTACAAACACAAGAATTAAAACAATCAAGAGCATTAGAAGTTATAGATGGAAGACGCATCGAATCAGGAACCATCACCACCATGGCTCAACTGAACTTAGGCATACGCGGACATCAGGAACAGTTACCAGCATTCGTTACGAAACTTGGACACTATCCAATCATACTTGGATTACCATGGCTACAACTTCACAATGTTACAGTCAAATTCCAAAAGAAAAGAATAGGATTTGAAGGCGATTACTGCCAGAAGCACTGTCAACATCATTCGAGAGTATGGGTATGGGGAAATCATATGGACACAACGGAATCCGATGGACCAAAACTGGACATATGTGCCATTGCAGCAGCTCCATTCATGAGACGGAATAAAAAGGAGAAACTCAAGGGTACGCGGTAACTTTATATGCAATCAACAAGGCCCGAGAAGTGAAGGACCTTCAAGAACAACCGCTGGAACAGTCAATTCCCCAGGAATATCATGAGTTTCTCCGCCTCTTTGATAAAGTAATCGCTGAAAGGCTACCACCACACAGACCATACGATCATAAGATCACACTCCAAGACGGATTCACCCTACCTTTTGGACCAATTTACAGCCTGTCAAGAGAAGAACTTCAGGTCCTAAAAGAGTGGATTGAAAAGAACTTGTCAAAGGGATTCATCAGATCGTCATCATCACTTTGCGGGGCACCCGTGTTGTTCGCACCAAAACCAAATGGAGGCTTACGACGGTGCATGGACTACCGAGGACTCAACGAAGGAACTATAATGAATCGATATCCGTTACCGTTATTCCAGGAAACCTTGTTGAGATTGTCAATAGCCAAGTGGTATACCAAACGGGATGTCCGAGACGCCTACAACATGATTCAAATAGCCGAAGGAGACGAATGGAAAACGGCGTTTAGGACTCGTTATGGCCTGTTCCAATCCCTTGTTATGCCCTTTTCACTCACCAATGCACCAGCTAGCTTTCAGGAATTTATCAACGATACTCTTCGCCCCTTTCTGGACATCTTCTGTACGGCATTCCTGGACGACATCCTTATTTACAGTGACAATTTAAAGGAACATAAGGAACACGTCAGAGCAGTAATGATGACGCTTTAGGAGGCCGGTCCGTATCTGACAGCGGAAAAATGCGAGTTTCATCAACAGGAAGTAAAGTACCTGGGATTGATAGTTGGGGTAAATGGGATTAGAATGGACGCGGAAAAAGTAACAGCGGTGAAGGAGTGGGAAGCACCTGGCAAGCTCAAGGAAGTTCAAGCGTTGTTAGGATTCGCAAACTTCTACTGAAGGTTTATAAGAAATTATAGCAGGGTGGTCCAACAATTAACCAAACTTACAAAAAAACTGGTACCTTTCACTGGGGCCCTGATCAAAAGAGAGCATTCGCCGAATTGAAGGCAGCATTTACAACAGCACCAGTCCTAGCACACTTAGACTACGAAAACAAAATTGTCCTGGACACCGACGAATCGAGTTATGTATCCACGGGAGTATTATCACAGTACGATGATCAGGGAATCCTCTACCCAGTGGCATTCTGTTCAAAGAAACATACACCAGCGAAAGAAAATTCCAAAATCTATGATCAAGAGCTGGGAGCCATCGTTAAAAGCCTGGAACAATGGAGACCGGAATGCGAAGGGTCAGTACATCCTATCAAAATACTGACAGACCACAAGAATCTCGAATACTTCATGACGTCAAAGCTACTCAATAGAAGGCAAACAAGATGGTCGGAATTCCTATCATGATTCAAGTTCAAGATCATATACAGTCGAGGAAAACAGGGTCAGAAGCCTGATGCACTGACCAGAATGCCAGAAGACATTCCTCCGAAGGGGGAGGCAGAAAAAACCCAACAAATCGTGCTGAAGACGGAAGATCTTGACTAAAGAATACAGAAGGGATTGGTGGTAGCGTTTGCGGAAGTAGTCAGTCGAGAAGCAGATGAAGTTAGCTCAGAAGAGTTGTGGAATTGGATTCAAAGGTTGTGCAAGGACTGCCCATATGGCAGCAGTGAAAGACTGTGTGCCAACGCCACGGAAAATTATCAGCGAAGACACTTCGAAGAAACTTCAACTGATAAAGAATCATCACGGTATACCGGCAGCAGGACATCCAGGACCAGCAAAAACCTTCTACCCCTCATAAGATGTCATCAATGGCCAGGTAGGAGGAAGAACGTGGACAGGTACGTACGAAACTGCCACGTATGTCAACCCAGCAAAGCAATCCACCAGAAAATCCACGGATGGCTCAAACCACTGGAAATACCGCAACAACCGTGGAAGGATCTGAGTATGGATTTCGTGGTGGGACTACCGGAGAGCGAGGGGTATAATGCCATATGGGTAGTGGTTGATAGGTTGTCAAAAATGAAATATTGAGTACCATGTCGGGACGATACAGACGGCAAGAAGCTGGGCGAGATGTTTATACGAGAGGTGTTCAAGTTACATGGTTTACCAGACACCATAGTATAGGATAGAGGACGCCAATTCGCGTCAGAATTCTGGAGACATGTTTGTGAAAGACTTGGTATTGAACGAAGGATGTCAACCGCGTTTCATCCGCAGAGAGATGGGCAAACAGTGCGAATGAACGCCATTATGGAACAGTACCTCAGGGTCTTCGTCAATTATCAACAGAACGACTGGACACAGTGGCTACCAATGGCAGAATTCGCATCGAACAATCACGCCTCGGAAACAACAGAATGCTCACCATTCTTCGGCAATTACCGATTTCATCCAAGAATGACCCTTAGTCAACATCCGATTCAGAATGGAAACAATATCAGGGAAGTAAACACAAACACCCTCTCCCAGAAAATGAACGATATCTTCCAACAGATGATGGCTGAGATGACTCGAGCACAAGATATCCAAGCGGAACAAGTGGACAAGCATCGACCAGAGGGAGTGCAGATAAAGATTGGGGATCGAGTCTGGATGGACGCCAGGAACATTACAACACAACGACCCAGCAAGAAACCTGACTGGACACACCTGGGACATTACAAGATTACGGAGGCCATCAGTTCATGGGGCTATCGGTTACAGTTACCCAAAGATCTCCACATCCATCCAGTACAACCAATCTCCCGCTTGACCAAAGTATCGGAAGATCCCTTGCCAGGGCAAATCGAATTCGCACCACCTGCAGTTATTGTAGACGGAGAAGAAGAATACGAAGTGGAACGCATCGACAACTCAAGGATGTTTGGATGACAACTGCAGTACTTAGTCAAGTGGAAAGGCTATGATGAACAACGCTGGGAACCGGCAATCAATGTGGACGGACTTCAGGCAATCGATATATTCCGCAAAGAACATCCTGGCAAACCTGGATCAGTAGCCTCGTAGGAACTCGGCCTGAGGAAGGAGGAGCTACTGTTACGGTTGTGTCGAGTGAGGATCGAGGTAGGAATATGGATCGATGATTTGTATAGAGGAATACGCAGGGAATCAGGTTTCGTTCGTCAAAATCAGGTTTTCGTTGTTGGAATCAGGTTTTGTTGGTTGCGTTGAAAATATGGGGTGATGGTTATGGCGTAGGCCGCGGACTGAAAGGGTTCCGTATATAGTTGGGTGGAGTTAGGATGTATTTTGGAACGAGTGAGCAAAGGTGACGACAGTCGGGTTAACGGTATATAAGGATGCTGGATTCGTGGAGGATAGGTTTGTTCTTCACTCGTTCTCTAGTCTACAAAACAATCAATAGCTTCGGCACCAACCTCTGTTCACTTCTGTGATTCCGGATTTCGACTCTCTAGTTTTGTTACGCAGTACCCGCGATCACTGCATCCTCCCGTTTGGTCTTCATAACCCCTAGAACTCCTAGCCTTGAAACCTTGACAACTGTGGGTTGCAGACGATCTGCAGTTGAAGAAACAGGTATTGAAAGAGGCGAACAATTCGAAGATGGCTGGATACATTGGGCAAGATCAGACAATCGGCATGGTCAGACGAAACCTCTTTTAGCCCAAATTGGAGAAATTCATCGAAGCTTATGTCCGCTCATACCCTGACGGGAGGGAATAAAGTATCTTGCTACGCTCACTACGGACTCATACAACCACTCGAATGTGCGTACCTCTCATGGGACCCGATTTCCATGGACTGTATTGTGGAATTAGCTGTATCAAATCGATGCTCATCGGTATGGGTTCACGTCGACTGATTGACTAAAATGGCTTACTTCATTCCATTGAAAGATGTTCAGAAGAAAGCTCCAGACCTGGTCAAAATCTTTTGGAAAGAAGTATGGAAATTCCATGGCCTATAATCGAGCATAGTGTCAGATCAGGAATCAAGGTTCACATCCACGTTTTGGTTCTTGTCGGTTGAAGCCCTTGACATCAGGTTTAAGATGTTTTTGCCATTCCACCATCAAATTGATGGGCAAATGGAATGAATCAACCAAACGCTTGAATGCTATCCAAGGAATTACTGAAATTTTGAGCAGGACAATTGGTCCAAGATGTTACCAATGGCAGAGTATGGTTATAAGAACTCTCATACCACCGCAATGGAAATGTCACCGTTTATTGCAAACTTGGAGTTCGATCCTCGAACGAATTGGCCCATCGAATCAGAAACAAAGAATCCAGCATTCAGAAACTACATTGACTGGATTTCCAGCCTGCATACACTCTGCAATAAGGGGTTGGACTAAGCACAGAAGACAATAGGGAAGAATCATGATAGAAATGCGAAGAAACCTCTGAAGTATTCGGTTGTTGATTGAGTTATGCTAAATGTGTTGAACCTCAGAACTCAAAGACCGTCTAGGAAATCATATGCGAAGCTCCATTGACCATTCAAAGTCTCTAGAATGATCTCACCCACCGCAATTCCGCTTGAGTTGCCGAATCAATGGCGTACTCACAATGCCTTCCACGTATCCCTCATTGAACCTTATTGACTTGCCACGAACCATATTAGACCTACACCAGAGTTCAATCATGAAGCAAATGAGCTTGGTTACGATATGGATGGGAATGAGTATGAAATCGGTTATGAAGTGGATGAGATTATCGGCAGCCAGTACAGTAAGGAACGTAAACGCGTTTCATATTCAGTCAAGTGAAAGGGATATCCGGAAATAGCAGATTGGACTCAACAACCTTATGAAAAATTTGACAACAAGACACTGTTAATGCAGTATCACAGATGGAATCCTCAGGCTGCGAAAAATAATAGGATTAAACAGTTGAAGTAGTACCTTTCCCCTACAATGGGTTTTTAACGGCTACCAAGACACCTCATGATGGATTTAGTTTTCGGCACAAGGGGTCATATTTTCCAAACCAAGAAAAAGAAATTTATTTGGTTTTTGGGCTCAAGGGGCCAAGATTTTCCAAATCGAAGAAAAAAAATAAAAGCAAAGAGTCATATATGGACCCAACCCGATTGATCGATTGTGCTTGCTACTATTTGTGTCATCTGGACAAAAGCAAACTGATTAGTCGATTGTGCTTGCATGTCTCAGCTGGTCGAAGCGAAATAGTCTGTGGGGATTCACTCTGTTGAGGATTTCAAATGATTCGATTCAACATGTTTGATCATGTTTTGCCAATGGCCAGAAAGAGCACGTTAGTATGGTGTATGGTGGTTCACAAATGAACTCCCAAAGAGAGGGGGTAGTGTTACACCTAGCAAGTTCGCAGCGGTGTCATGTACTATTATCTCTGATTTCCCTGATCAGACATCGTCAGCTATCATTGATCTCGGATCCCAGAGCCAATCTTTTCAGATGGCTAGCAAACATACACGGACGCCATCGATAAACAACGACGGTTAGTTAATCGCTGCGGTCCTTTCTTCTCCAAATCGCCCACAACAAATGGACAGCCGACAAACAGCTGAATGACATCGGCCAAAAAGCTCACGACTAACAGACAGCCGGCCTACAAATGAATGGTGTCAGCCAAAAGCCGACCACTGCCGAAGGCCTAAGAATACGTGCCGACTCTGCATGGGGAAGCTGCTCCCTATTGAATCAGGCCTATTCGTCTGGAGGTCATCAGATCGAAAGAATACCACTCGTCCGGAGGCACAATTGCGAGAGCTTCATGTCATGAAAGATACCCATGGTCTGACAATAATCTAATGACGATACAGACAATAGAGTATCAGGAGATAGGAGGCCGCAGTAGTCACAAAGGAATGGGCATTGGTTCAAAGGTGGTTAGGGTATTGGAGCTCTAGAGAAAAGCATAGATAGACATTATCTTCATGTGTACTTGTTCTTGTGGAAGATCAAATATGTCAATTGCGATGGTCTCAACAGGTGTCTCCAGCCAATTATGGTCATGGTGATTTCTTTTAAGTCATTGTGTGCGTGATACATATTGATTTTTCTCCTGAACAAGGATCATATCGAATTGTGTTCGTATGGTTTTAAATTGCAGATCCCAAATCCTCCAAGTAGTAGTACTACGTGTACATAACCGACGATCATGCAGCTGGATTTAGATTGTGCGCCCAGTTTCTTGTCAATATGCTGTATTTGTGGTAATAATCGGCTGACAGGGCATCCGAATCAAAGAAGGAGGTGGAGTGGAAATTTATAATTTATTCATTGTCGAGTTGGATCATCAGGTGGTTTCTCACATTCTGTCTTCCACAAGCTATTGAGGATTTCGTATGGTATATCAAATGAAGCCTTATTACCGTCTCGATTGCCTCGATTTGTTAGGCCTTCGTTGGGTATTCACTGGTGCAGATATACGGCCGTATTCACTGCATCCCCCCACAATTCAAGTGGTACTTGACAGTCAAACATTATGACTCTAGCCCTCTCAGTGATCGTTCAGAACATTTTCTCTGCAACATTGATTTCATGGTGGGCACAAGAAGGGCCAGAGTCTAGTGCAGTGCCGCGTGAGGCCAGTAGCATTCGGAGAATCTTATTGTCGAATTATCCTTGGCCATTATGGCATTGCAATCGCTGAATTTCGAATCATCTTGCATCAACATCGTTCTGAAAATGTTGATATTCAGCAATGTACATTGCTTGCTTCTTATTATGAAGAATGTAGACAGTCGTTTAACGTATGTGGTCATTGATAAAGAGAATATAGTGCCGGTGACCTACTGTTATCAGAGTGCCAAATAGCCCGCAGGTGTTAGAGTGAACTTGTTCCATTGGCTTGGTTGTACATGGAATCTTTGTACTGAAAAATGTTTGTATGTATTTCACGTGGATACAGATGTCGCACAATTAGATATATCATATGTCGAAACTGTTGATAATAGTTTTCATTGCTGCGGAGTGCAGAGCGGCCAATTGACAATGTCATAGCCGGGAGGTTATTGGGGATTTATCGATTGATTCGGAGGATTCGGCTGCAGGCACGGTAGTATTTGTGATTGAAGATACACTTGGAAATGTGGAGGGTTCAATTGTAGGCTGGTTAAGTCGGGTTGCGGAGGTGAGAGCACTGGTGTGAGAATGGACAAAATAGAGGTTCCCAATTCGATTGGCAGAAAGTGTGATTTTGTTCAAGAATAGGGAGCAGGCGCCATGTCGAAAGATAGTGGTGTAATTTGAGCAATTGAGCCGGTTGATTGATAACAAAGATAGACGAAAAGTTGGTGTATAGATTGCTTTATGTTGTACAGAAGTTAATTTCTGTGATATGTCAATGACGCCATGATGGATGGCGGTTACAGTCATTTCATCCCCGAGTGTAATTGAGATTGGAGATGACAATTTTTGGTATAAAATACAGGAGCAGCGATTGTTGCACATGTGATGAGAAGCTGCTGAATCTACTACGCAGGTGTAGAAGTTGCTGTGAATGGGAGTAGGTGGGCATATTGTGAAGAGTGCAATAGATGCGGTATGGCCAATGGTGCCTTGGAGATGACTGCCAGCGGTGATATCATTGTTGTTGGATAGTCAAATGAGGTCTCATCCCCCGGCGGAGATGCCATGCTCAGGCAATGCAGTATTTGCATCAGCCCTCTTTTAGTTGCGGTTTTGTTTGGAGATGGTATTTTTGGTATCGTAGCCTCATTGACTAATATGGCATTAAGCTCTAATATGTCCTGGCCTGCCGCAGTTGAAGCAGAGCTTTTCTTCGTCTGTCTGATTGAAGCTGCCGCTGCCACTGCAGATGAGTTGTTTCAGAATGCTGCTGTATTGAGTGGTATGGTTATTCATCCTGCAGTGTAAGCTAGTATACTCCTCACCATGATTATCCTTGTTTTCTCCTCTGTTTTCTCTGTGGTGTCCATTGTTGGTACTGCGCCAGCTGCCACGACTGTGGCCACTGCATTGATAGCCGCCTCAAGCGGCAAGTGTCGATACGGTGGAGGCATCTCCAATTTCGTTGGTGATGGCCATAGTACGTTCGTCCTCCTTCTGAATATCAATGACTGCTTTGACTGATGGAATAGGATTTCAATGTTGTAAGATCTTGACCATCGTGGCATACTGTTCTGGCTGGGTGGTATATTTGTATATGCAAACTTCATCATTGGAAATGGCTTCGGTCGATCTGTTGAGCTGATGGACGAAATCCCGGAGCATATTGAAGTAATCTTAGAGTGGTTGATTCAGTTGGGGTCGTATTGAACAGAATTTGCAGAGAGGGGCAGTTTGACCGATGAGTGTTGTGGTATTATCAACGTGCTCTTCAACAGTGTGCCACATTATCTGTGGGCTTCGAACCACCTTGCGGTAGATTCCAACATCCAGAGTGAAGGAGTGCAGTATGGAGGTGGCGGCCTGTGGCTCTCAGGTATTCCAATCGATATAGTCAATATGCAGGTGGATGGCCATGGTGATGTTAAGATCCCGCTCTGTGCCACTAGTACGGCGCTGTGTGAGGCTCGCTTAGGCGATAGCTCTCGTGAGCGTTGGGTCGATCGATTTCAACATTCACTTCTCTACTTACGAAGAGTTCACATACCGTAAATGGTAGCAACACTCGACTTCTGACGGCCTTACAAGCATTGGAAGCGATTGAAAAACAATACACAATGGTCGATGCACCTGCTTTACCCTTGAACCAGTAGATTGCCGCCAGCTAGGAGATATCACATGTATCCTCCAACTTTGCGACCCGTCCTGCTACGCACGACGCCCGAGATGTCAGTTCCAATGACACAATGAACAAGGCCAAGTTGATTTGATCCCGCAGCAAGTCCACTACCTGGGCCGCCGCATGCTTCGAATCTGGCGAACACCGCATGGCAGAATACGTTACGCAACAAAAGCGGATTATCGACCATGGCCCGGAGCATATATCTGACCAGGCCATCATCTACATCAAGGTGATGGAGAATGCCCAGCGAGAGGTCATCGATGCTGGCTTCTCAGAGAGCCTCGAGGATGCCAAGAACTTTGCCAAGATTTGCGACCTCAACGAAAGCTTGGCCACTGAAATCAAGGAATTGGGGGCTGCTGAGCCCGTCCAAGGCCCAAACAAGGAATTGGCGGCAGCTCACCAAGAAATGGATGAGTTGAAGGAAGAGCGTATGATTAAGCAGCGTCGCTCCAGCAAGTTGGAGAGGCGGCTGGAAAAGTGCAAGTCAGAACCCGAGTCAATGGAACAGGCCGACCTCATCATACAGCTATGGCTAGAGAAAGACATGGTTCTGCACCAAGTCAAAAATCTCTTCTCAAAAAAATTGGATCTTGAATCTGATTTGAGAGCATTCAAGTGTGTTATTCAATGACTTACGACTATCCAGGTACAGGCAATTTCGGCACCTGACACCTCCTCAAAACTGACCCCAGGCCCATGCGAGAACCATAGCTTATCCGAATCAACTCCTCGCCTGTCAGGCAGCCGTGGCTTCTCTATCGAATCGTCCAACCTTCCGACATAGGATGGCAACCAAACTGTGGATAATGTCACTGCCTTGCTGTTCACTTCAGAACGACACTGCAAGAATGGAGACCAGGCCATCGGCCGGGTCGGCACCATGGATTGGGGCGAGCAAGTGGTGCTGCAGCTGAAAAGGGATGCTGCCATCTGGGCCATACATCGTTTCCCGATAAGGTCGCCTATCGAATGGTCCACCTGTTGCACTGAGTTGAAGCTAAGTATATTCTGTCCAATGAATTGGATGTTGTCAAACGCGAATGGGTGGTCCTGAACATGCAGAAGGTTGAACAGGACAAAGAGTTCAACGAGCGTTTTCTTCGCCTCCGTTCGAGGTTAGACCCACACCAGCCTTCGCCAGCCAAAATGTTAGCCGACACTTATGGTACAAGATTGAACAGGGCACCCATGCAGTTAATAAAGACTTAGTCATATATATTGGCATGCGCGATAGAAATGCAACCCTTGAGCAGCGTATGGAACACCTTGCTGTGTTGTACAAGTCTCTCAACAAGTCTCAACCTGCCAGGGCCTCCAATGCAAACACCACTACAACTACGAAGGTCTTGGCTAGCAAAATGGACTCCAACAAAGGCAGTACATTGCACGCAATAGGCACAACTAACATGGCCAAAGAGGATCATTTAACCTGCTACAACAGCGGCCAGGTCAGTCACATGTCACACAATTGCCCAAACCGTGACTCGATGAAGTTGCTACTCGAGCAAGGCATGGTCAGCAAAGATGCCCCGAAACCTGAATCTGGCCCCCTAGACAAGTACAAGAAAAATGGAGGTGCACCAACCGGTTGAAAAGGGAGCGGATGGCTTGCCGATCAGAAAGCTGTTAAGCAAGAAACACACAGCGAGGTGCAAAGCGAGTTGGAGATTCTCTCCGACTCAGACTCTCGGGTGCAAGATGTAAATGGAGGTCAGTTGCTGCGGCTGTGCCTCTCATGCACACACCATTATATACAGTATTGTCAAAACAGTGGGATAAGCTTGTCCCATATAGCCAATTCAAGTTTTTTACATGATATCACCATGTGAAAATCAATAAACTGGATGATTCAGTGGTCGACCTAATAAGGTTGAATGGCAAAATACGATACCAACCAAAGCAAGGATGGCGGAGCAGCACAAGGGCAAAAATAGTGAAAGACAATGGTGCATCGCAGAATCACATGAGTCGGAAGTTGCTTGTTGAGCTAATAGGTGATGGGGTCGTTTTGGGTACAAAAGATGCAGAGTAGATGATTGTGGAAACTGCCAATGTCAATGCAGAGGATGGCATGGAGAAACGTCAATGGGTCGAATTGAAAATACAACTTGGTTCATCATATGTCTATGAGGCAGAAATTACCGTCCATGATGTCAAGGGCTTCGATATTTTATTAAGCAAAATATGGATGCGCGACATAAATCGCCATTATCAAATCGACCATGAGAGCAACAAAATCAGGATAGCCAATAACCTCTGGAAGGAAAGGAAATATGGCCAGGTGCACTATCTATCATGCTTACGCCCCTTGAATGTTGACAAAATGATAGCAGAGCAGGCAAAATCCATTGGCATTGACATCACCCTGGAGGCAGAACTCAAAAATGTATCTGCCCGCCTGTTGCAACGGACCATTTTCATCACAGTGCAGCTCCACAGCAACGGCGACACCAGTGCCACCACAAACCACTGGAGGAGTTTCAAGAGATGTTGACCAAATTCCAGAGCCTCTAAGACGAGCCAACTTATGCAAATTGGCAGAAAAGAAGGCAAGCTGATTTCGAAATGAAAACAGACCCAAATAGCAAAATACCGTTCTGCTGACCATATTGCATCTCTCCACGAAAAGAAGAGGAGCTTCGGAGGCAGATACACAAGGCGATCTGCTGGGGTTTGATTCAGCCCTAGCAAAGCACTTTCGGCTCACCAGTATTATTCGTTCGGAAGCCTGACGGTACACTGCATATAGATATCAATTATCGCGCACTGAATGCCACAACAGTCAAAGATCATTATCCTCTCCAACATATCGAGGACTTACTCAACTCCGCTTATGGCTCCTACTGGTTCACTACATTCGACTTGGCAACTGGTTACCACCAAATTCGCATCGCAGCAGCCAAAAGGCATATGATGGCCTTCACCACTAAATTTGAATTGTACGACTGCTGAGTCCTGCCATTTGGCCTGGCAAACGCACTGAGTCAGTTTATGTACATGATGAACGGCATCTTGTAGCCAATGAAACGCAAATTTATTGTGGGATACCTTGATGATATTATTATTCACAGCCGTACCCTGAAGCAGCACATCATACATGTTTGAGAAGTCTTGACCTTGCTGGCCGAAGATGGTCTCAATGCCAAAGGTGCAAAGTACCCCTGGGTGTATCAGAAAGTCGACTTCTGTGGCTTTGACATCAACCAGGACGGCATCCACACCCAGGAACATAATACCCATATGGTCATAGACTGGCCCAAATCTGAAAACAGTAAGGATGTCAGAGGCCTCCTGGGCCTCACCAGTTACTATAGAAAACTCATTGAACGCTACACTCACATCGCCAGAAAGCTGTACACCATCTGCACACTCCCGGAAGGAAAAGGGCATGTTGGGCGGCAATGTAAAGAGACTATAAAATGTCCTCTGCATTCTATTCGCCTGGAATAGGGAATGCCAACATGCTATTGACACCCTCTTAAAGGCACTCTGCAATGCGCCAGTCCTTGTCCTGCAGGACCCCAAGGTTAAATATTGCCTATATGTCTATGCTAGCCAATACGCGTTGGGCGCATTGCTCTCCGAGGTGCAAATCAAACGAGAGAATGTACTGTGCTATGTCAATCATTCAGTACACAATGCAGACACCCAACACCCTGCATACGACCGGGAACATTCAGGCATCCTTGATGCAGTATAATACTGGAAATTCAACCTTGATGGAACCAAGCTCCTATTTTTGGTACATACTAACCATGCGACCTTGATTTGGATTGTCAAACAACTACACCTCACCGTCCGTCAGATGGATATCGTAATGGTCTTCCAGCAATTTCATTCGGAGGTCAAGTACATCCCGGGTATCAGGAATCAGGTCGCGAATGCATTATATTGCCGCGCGGATTTCTGTCGGGAGTGTTGCAATGTATTGGTACTAGAAATCAATGCGGCCAGAGAATGGTTGGTTGACATCAAGGCGAGCATAATTCCCGACAAATGTTTCCGGTCTATCGCGCATTTCTTGGCCAACCCAAGTCCCGGCCCCCCATTACCCACCGCATCTACCAAAGCATGCAAAATTTGGGTCTCAGCGCAACATTGCTAGTTAGAAGAGGATGGCTCACAGTGGTTACGTGGAGATTTGGAAAAGAATATTGTGGGGAATGATACAGGGGCATGGAACAAGGATGAAGATGAAGAAACAGGAATAAAGGACAAGGCTCAGATGAAAAAGGTGAAAAAAAATATAAGGGCAAGGATGAATGACGAAGAAGAAACAAGAGCAAATGATGAGACCGGAAGAAAGAGATGAAGACAGATGCAAGGGCAAAGAAACTGGATGAGGAAGATGGGGTGATAAAAACTGTATGGGCAAAAGAGGAGGAACAAACAGGAGAGACAGAGAAACAGGCTAAGAGAGGATGGCTGTGTATTCCGAAGATGATGCGGTGACAAATCCTCCATGAGGTCAACAATACACCTGCAGGGGGACACTTTGGTGCAGACCGAACATATTTATGGCTGAAAGGCAGATATATCTGGAAGAATATATGGCGCAATACCCAGAGATACATTGCGGGTTACAACTTGTGCCATCAACCCAACCACCGGAGCAACGAACCCATGGGCCTCCGGCAACTGCTTTCCAGAGCCGAAAGGCATTGGTAAAGAATCGGCATCAATTTCATAACCGACCTACCAATCTCAGAAAAGGGCCACGACTGCATTGTAACATTTGTCAAACATATGACAAAGTGAGCACATTGGCGAGCCTGCAAGAAACAATCGACGCACCAGCCTTTGTGCAAATATTCATCCGTAGTCCGCGTACACAGAGTGCCACACGAGGTTGTATCAGACCGTGATATGCGATTCACAGCAGACGACTGCATAGAAGTCGGGCTGACACTGTGGATTAAGCTGCTCATGTCAACGGCATTCCATCCAAAAACGGATGGTCTCTCAGGGAACTTGTACAGGCCGGTGGAACATCATTGGCGAGGTTTCATAACTCATGATCGGGCCAATTGGGACGACCACCATCTTCTTGCCGAGTACGTTGAAAATTCTTCTGTATACCATTCGACGAAGCAGCTGCCTTTTGAACACGACCTTGATAATGCGCCGCCTTGGCCGCTGGATGTAATCTCAGACCCTCAACGGCCCCAGGTCAATGAATTGGCAACATCGTCACAAGGCCGCATATTGGTTGAACTATGGCAGCGTATTTCGGGAGTCGCCTGAGACCAACTCCACAATGCTCGGGATACACAGATGGCTGAGGTTGATAAGTCACAACTAGTGTTGGCAACAAACCGTAACGGTTCGAGAAAATGCCTGAACCAGTTTGATCTGTGGCGAACCAAATCTCACCAAAACTTTCGCCTCAAATGCCATTATTTCGCTCCAAAATTTGAAACAAAAATAAGTAAGCGAGTTCTTGTCCGATCGGCCCAATTTGGTTTTATTTTGCAGTTAACTCCATGCGCTAAAAAATTAAAAAACAATCAAGCCAATTGGACAAAAACTCATTTACGCATTTGTTTTGAAAATCTTGTTTGACTAACCGGTTTGTGACGAACCGGCAGAAATCCGCAAATCTGGCATCAAATCTCGAATCATATCCCTACTCTGTTCGATCCGTCACGAACTGATTCGATTCATTGCAAATACTTCTCACAACACGCGATTGACCCTGCTATCACCGCAGGTGCGCAGGTACTTTTAAATACAAAGAATCTACCAATCACATACCCCAACATCAACCCTATGCGCTGCAAACTGGTACATCGTTACATTGGCCCATATGAGATTATCCAAATATGCGGGAACGCCGTTGAACTGGACCTTCCAAACAACATGACGATCCACAACACTGTTAATGTCCGCACGCTGGAGGTTGACTGTAATGATAATTCTAGGGTCACTTGGCCTCCGCCACCTCTGCTGGTATGAACAAGGCATGCGGGCACAAGTTATATTGTCGAATCAATCCCAAATCACCGGGCAAACTCTGATGAAACCGGTTGTGAATACCAAGTGAAATGTGAAGGATGGGATGAGAAGAATAATACATGGGAGACAGAGAAGAATGTGGCAAAAGCAAAAGAGATGGTAAAACAGTATTGGAAACAAATAGGCAGGTGGCCAAAGACTAAGATGAAAGCGAGAACGAAGAAGGCGTGAGAAGCAAGTTATTTTGTGGAAAAACAATTTCGTGCGTTTATTACTATCTTTCTCAGTGATAATGGCGAGACGGAAAACCCGCAAGTTTTGATTTCGTTTGGATGGTCGAGAGACATACTGAAGGCATAATTATTTTTGAACAGAGTGTTTTGTTTCTTCGAGAGATTGATGGAAGATCATTGGACAAGGTTGTGATGCAGGTAGATGGCTATGGACAGGTCAGGATGTAGGTCTGTGCCACTAGTACGGCTCTGCGGGAGGCTGGCTTAGTAGTTAGCTCTAGCGAGCTTCAGCTCAATCAATTTTGAAATCTATTGCTATACCTACAAAGGGTTCACATACCCACACGTTATCAAGCGCTTGAGGTTCGGGTCATTCTCCGGTGAGGATGCTGTATGCATTTCTGGCGATGAGAATGAGGATCATGGTTTCTGCCCACGCATCATAATTAAGATGGATAAGCAGAGTGACATTACGAGATTGAGTCTTATTATAGTTCGGTTGTTCGGAGGTTGACATTGTAAGATCTCTTGCTGATGGGGTTGAGTTTTAGTGCACAGTGTGGGTTAGGGTTTTGTAGGATCTTGGAGATTGTGAGATATAAATACAGTAGTAGGATAGAACTAGATATAGATAGAGTAGTAATGTAGAACTTAGATGATAGTGACCGCCAGGCTTATAACCTGTGCTAGTCAGTTCGTGGAGTTTGTTGCTCCGTGGAGTGACTGGTCAGTTCATGGAGTCCCACCTTCCACAAATGAACCAGTCAGATCACGGATCCATGAACTGACCAGTTCTAATTATGCTCAACCAAAGATAACAGTTACTCCAATCACAAAGTTATGTATACATGAAATATTCATTTTTCATGGCTCTTTCAACTCCCAGTCGCCAATTTGCCATATCTCCAATATTGATAGAATGGTGGTGGAAAAACATCAATTTTCGGCAGTTTTTAGGTGTGTTTTTGAAACCGCTCTATGAATTTTAAAGATATTGTAACTCAAAGACCGGGAATTGCAAGAGCAACAAATTTTGCATATTACTTAAATATATCTCTTTGTGATTGGATAAATATTCGCAGACTTAATTAGACCGACATTTTGTCATTTTTCTCTGTCCAGCTATGCCTCCATGAAATGACTGGTCAGTTTACGGAGTTGTGGTAGACTCCATGAAGTGACCGGTCATTTCATGGAGCCCAGTTACTCTATGGTTTGACTGGTCACTCCATGGAGCAACATCCTCCACGAACTGACTAGAACATAACCTGTTGATATCTATGGTGTTGACGAAGTCTATATTGATCAATTCCCTGGATACGGGTCCAATGTGCATGTATATATACAAACAAGAATAAACTTTTCCAAGCAGCTTTTCGCCTACTGTTTGAACCTTGAGAGAAGTGGGCCTGGAAGCACCTAGAATCAATGACCTCTTAAAGTAACAACTGGTTTTGCATATATGTAACAGGATCTTGTATGAGATCTTGTATGAGGATACGAAACCAGGATATGTAATGGTGCATAAGTACCTGAGTTCTACACTGTATGTCAGGCTGAATATAGACCATAGATTCCGACATAGATATCATCAGAATCAAGCATCTATTCTTACATACAAAGTAACAACTGGTGTTGCAAAATTGAGGGGAGAACCGTGTGTATAGATTAAGATACTAGGTATAAAGAGAGAGAGAAGAAGAAAAGACTCGAACTATAGACAAGAGAGTAGTGTGTCTTGTGCCCTACGGCTTACAGTCAGCTCCGTCATCGGTCAGGGCTATTTATGCAACAACTGGTGTTAGAATTGTAGATGATTGTTATCATTCATAGGCACTTTCTATCTATGCCTTTATACATATACATGAAGCTACTCCTTTGTACGCATGTGTGCACTCATTCTCATGCCTTGTGATCCAACTTCAGCTTGTATACCCTATGCAATTCATCTCCTCCTGATCTCGCATATCATTGTGATCCTCCATTCTGTTAATACGAGATTACGGCCATCTCTATTGTAACGACTGGTGTTACTGTATGGGGAGAACCGTGTGTATAGATTAAGTACAGAGTAAAGAGAGTGAGAAGGAGAGAGACTCGAGATATATACAGGAGGCATCAGCCCCGGGTACAGCCAGCTGTATCAGACACTTGTACATATGTAACAACTGGTGGATTTGTAATGTATGTTCACGATGATTCATCAGCCGGGGTTCAGGACTTTCATTGTTTTCCTTAAGTATATAAGGCATAGATTTCTCCCGTAGTTTGTTCATTAGACAATCACTTTTGTAGAATAGTTAGTCAACCCCTCTGTGTACTCGATTGCTCTCAACACTAGGAACTATGTTCACCGGAAGACCAGCGTGCATACACTCATCCCTAAGGACATAGAGCAGGCATGGGAAAAAATGGGGAAGTAACACGATATACTAGCTCAGGAACCTCTGAAGTATTCGGTTGGTGATCTAGTTAAGCTAAATGGGAAGCAATGATTCCAGTAGTCCGGGTATGAACCAGTCCGGACTGATCCAGTCCAGTCTAGTCCGGGTCCAGTCCGAGTAATTTTTGGACTGGGATCAGACCAGTCCAAAATTCTGGCAGACTCGAACGGGCTTGGTCCGGACCAGTCAACTTGGGAAAGATCAGCGAAAGTCTCTGAGAGACAGTAATACACTGAGCCACCGAATAGAGTCATAAATAGAGACTCATACGTGCAGCTTCATACGTGCAGACTCATACGTGCAGACTCATACATTCAGACTCATTCACACAGACTCATACATGTTAGCTTACTTACCACCTGCCACTCACCACCAGCCACTTGTTACTTAAAAGCCGCGAATGAGGTTACCGATACACTGGAAGTTAGCGAATTGACCCACGATCCTCTGACTCATACTCAGAGATCCATACATCAGTTTTCGCTCCGCCACTGCTATCTTCAATTGTGGCCTTCTATTGACTTCCATTGACTTGCACCAGGCTTTACACTCCAATTGGTTTCTTCAGTTTCGCATTGGCACCTGAACTTCACTCCGTTAGCTCGGTGGGAGTTTCAGATTTTCTATGTATATAAGGCACAGATTCTTCCCGTCAATAAATCATCAAACTTGAACTTTGTTCTACAATTCCATACCTATCATCACTGACACATCATTTGCTCCCTATTACATTACATTCTCAACAACATGTCACACAAAGGTCTATGCTTGACTTCTTCCATTCATTCCCACGGTACAATTTCTGAGTCTGTTGGACTCAAGTACTGGAAGTGCTCATATTGTAAGTTCGCCTCCAATCAACTCACTCTCCGGCAGTTGTACTGAGGAATACAGGTTCAATGAAGTATAAACTGAGTGGAGGGACCACAAAGCAGGCTGGCCATTTGCAGAAACACCATTCAACACAACTTAATCTGATAGTTCCAACCTCTTCTGCAATTGTCTCAGGGTTAATCAATGCAGCTAAGCAGCTTGATCGCCAGAAATTCAACCAGAAAGGAGCTGATGACTTGTTCCTGAGATGGATCATTCATGCAAATGTTCCGTTTAGCATGACCTCAAATTCTCGATTTTGAGCGCTGCTACAGTATCTCAATAATAAGACTCAACTACCCCAATCACCTACCACAATCACGCAACGCATTCTCGCTCATTTCCGGAGTTTACAGCCTCAGGTTGCAGAATTGATGCAGGAAGCAATAACTCGAATTCATCTCTCCTGCGATGGCTGGCCTAGTCCACATCAAACCATGGCTGTCCTTGTGGTTATTGCACACTTTACATCCAAAGCAGGCATTCGCATGAACCTCATTATTGGGCTTCACTCACTCGAGGGTTTGCATACTGGTGCCAATATGGCAGCAGTGATTATTGAGATTCTGCAAGAGTATGGAGTACAAGAGAAGCTTGGATATATCATGGGAGACAATGCTACCAACAATGCAACTCTGGTTGGAGCTCTTGCGGAGGAGCAAGTGCGTGGAACATCTCATTATGATGCAGGAGAACACTGGCTCCGCTGGGTTGTCCATGTTATCACTCTTGCAGTCAAGGTGTTCTGTTTTGGAGATGTGGACCGTACACTGTTGCAAGATACTGTCATTGTCACCCATGATCCAATGGCTGAATGGCGGAAGATGGGTCCCTGGGGCAAAGCCCACAATATCAGAGTATACATACTTGCATCTCTACAGTGGCGGCAGCAATTCAAATGACTTGGTGGAAACACCATCCTCCACCGAGAGAATGCCACGGCGGAATACTGGATATACAATGATTCCCAGCATTATTGGAACCAGGAGGCAGTGGAGGTATTCTGTATATGCCATTCAGAATACTTGGATTCGGATTGTTTATCTGTTGATGATTGGGAGCAGCTGGCTAATGCAGTGAGCATTTTGGAGCCATTCCACTGTGCAACACTACGCACGGAGGGTGATTTTTCAGAGCTGCATAACATTCTGGTTGAACTCGACTTTCTTCGAACAACGTTCACAAATGTGTTACAGAAATACTGGGCCAACCCACATCTTCATGTTCGCAGGGCTGCTCTGGATGAGATAGTGGTGTTGGATGTGTACCGGGAGTTATACAAATAGCTTACAGTCTGCGTTGCAGAAGTGGTATTACACCCCGCATACAAGTGGGAATACTTCGCAGTAGCTGTGAACAAACTTGAATGGACTGAAGATCAATTGCGTGATGCAAAGTTCCGTGTGCAAGGGCTGTAGCTTACAAAGTACATGACGGTGTCTTCAATTGGAGTATCTGAGGGGGAACGTCAGCCTGATACTCCACCAGCACCAGCTACGCCATTTGCAACCTGGCGGGCTCAGTGGCAGCGAGTTGTTGTTAGTACCAATCTCTCCCCATCTATTTGAATGAATTGATTAAATGCTAATGAGTGTATAGCTGATGAATATGACCGGAATCTCTCAATTCCAACCGAACCTGCTGTCATCGACACATTCAGCTATGGGCAGTCTCAACACCAGATATATCCCAATCTTTCATCGATGGCAATTGATATTTTATGCATACTGGCAATATCTGCTGGAGTCGAGAGACTGTTCTCCCAGTGCAAAATTATGCTCACCGACAGGCGGAATACACTGCAAATTGATTCCCTGCAGGCTGTGGAATGCATCAAGTCATGGGATGCTCTGCAAATTGGGCTTCCACAGGTTGTGGTCACAGGAGCTCAGTTGGAAGATGTTGGCAAAGCTGAGCTAGATATAGATCAGGCTGAGGATGAGAATATTGACATTATGTAAATGCTGCGAATGAGAATATTGATGTGGAAATCATGTAAAGTCCAAGAACGAGGGTGCAATTTTGGAAATTATGTAACTAGCTTGAATTGATCAGAAGTAGCCAACGAGCTTCTCTGGATGTTTCCGAGCAGGCGATATATTCGGCCCCGACAGTCGAAATGGCGACTAGATCTTGTTTTCGTGGTTGCCATGAGATTGGACCGTTGGAGATGAAGATATGTCCGCCTTGTGATTTTCGATCGGCGCTAGCAGAAGCCTATTCTGAGTCGGTGTATCCAATTAATGAGCTCGAAGCATTAGATGTGTAATGGAGGGGATTGTTTTTGGTGGCTTTGAGATATCAAAGTACTCGTTTGGCAGCCGTCAGGTGCAGTCTTCCTAAGCGGCTCGGCCGGCCGCCCGGCTTTTTAGCGGCCGCCCGGCCCTGCCCTCATTTAAAAGCCGCCGCTAAGGGCGGCCCGGCCCGGCCTACGCAAAGCCGGGCCGGCCGGGCCGGTTAAGAACACTGGTCAGGTGTGTAGTGTAAGGCTTGGAGTTGTATCGACTGAGTACTGCCACTGCAAATGATATATCGGGCCCAGTGGCTAGGTGATGCAGTGTTCCTAAGCGGCCAGGCCTGCCCGGCTTTGCATAGGCCGGCCTTAGCGGCGGCTTTCAAATGAGGGCCGGGCCGGGCCTGCAGGCTTCTTGGCGGCCGGCCGGCTTTTCTTGGCGGCCTGCAGGCTTTTCTTGGCAGAACTAAGTCTAAACAGAATATTTGTTCGAAAGATTCTCTGCTACCTATACTAAGAAAGTCTCCAAAGTGCGAAACATAAACCATATCCAACTCAATCATCGTAGCCCTGCCATTGCCGTATTCCATCCATTAACCAGACCAAGGCTTATGCAGGCCGATGCTAGCTTTTTAAATCACGTGCAGGCCGGGCCGCTTAGGAACACTGGGGCGACGTACATTAGAGAGCCGACGATTGCTTGATATTCCCTGGGATTGACTTCCCCCTCGTCTGGCTCAGCGAGGTCTAGTTTGAGTTTATCGTCGAGTGAAGTTAAGGCGTTGTAGGCATTTTCCATGTGAAATCGTTTGAGAATCGAATCAATGAAGATCTTTTGGCTGAGGCTGATCGAGCCGTTTTCTTGATGGATTTCGATGCCGAGGAATTGGTAAGCCGGCCCGAGGTTAGTGATCATTGATCTTGTAGACTTCTGCGAGCTTCGCCTTGATTATTTCGGCATCTTTTGCTGCAGTCGGTGCGTAGGCCAATAGCATGTCGTCAACATAAAGAAGCAGGAGAATATCACCGATATTGCGTATGTAAAGGTTGGGATCAGTTTCCAATTGCATGAAGTCTAAGGACAGTAGAAAAGCGTTTATCTAGTGGGCTCGCTCTTCCCTCCAACACACGCCTTTACATTCGCAGTCATCTACAAACTTTTGCAGAACAAGAACGGGCGCAGAAAGCAAAACCGAAACCAATCAATAAACGAACCGAAACGAATCAATACTCATGTCACTCGAAAGCGAGTAAATCAGATGACTCGGGGCTGTTGAGAGCAATGTAAAGTGCAAGACTCTGATTGTCTATCGAGCAAAGTCTATGGTCTATATAGAGCCTTCCATACAGCCTAGAACTCTCACGATTATACACCTTTGCATATCCTCCTATTCTCATACACTTCTCAGGTTCTTATACAAGTCATGATCATACAAGATCTCATACACGAACCTGATGCATATATGCAACACTGCCACCGGAGGCATCACCGAGTGATGTCGGATGATCCTGGACTAAACTCCGTCAGACAACTACCGTCAACAGGGGCTAGGGATTATAAGTAGGTAGCAATGGGCCCACGCTGACCTCTATTCACAGTACAAAATGTTTAATATCTCAACAACCACCACTCCAAAAGATTGGAGAAGAGAGTACAGAGCTGGAGAAGCGAGGATTAACGAGTTGTTCATCGCTTGCAAAAGCTCCAATTGAGAATTTAGGTTCCCCTAACCCCCGAGTCACCTGATTTATTCACTTTCGAGCGACATGAGTAAACGAAGCGTAAAGAAGGTTGCCGCCTCGGAGGAGTGGAGGCTACCGCTGTGGCCCCCACTCCACCTGGACTCTCCCGTTCTAGGCCGGACGCCCTTCACTGGATGTAGAGTCGAAAACAAGAACTTAAAAAAACGCCATACATGTCATGGTGCGGGTGGGTGGGTTGATGCTAAAGGCGCTGCTTGCCCAACCTCTGCCACCCCGCTGCTCTCTCCTCGCTCCTGACTTCCTCTCGCTCTGGCTCTAACCCAAACTCAAACTTAAGCTCAAGCTCAAGCTCGGGCTCTAGCTCAAACTCAAACTCAAGGTTTACCTTCAATCACCGCTAGCTATCCATCTAGCCCCGCCCACCAATTCGCTCCCACTGGCCCTCAGTCAAGCTGAACCATGATACATGTTTCTTGTTTCTTATTCGGAAGTAGGTAGACGGTAGTTAGTCTAGCATGTGTAGTCATCGATAAAGAGAATATAGTGTAGGTGGCCAGCCTTTGTTGGAGTTCCAAAAGGTCCACAGGTGTCGGAGTGTACTAGTTCGAAAGGTTTGGTTGTTCGAGGAACGTTGGTACATATAAACTTTTGCTTATGTTTCGCCTGGGTGCAAACGTCGCATATTTGGGAGTTTAAGATCTCGGAACCGTTAATAAGCTTTTCATTGCAGCAGGGTGTAGATGGGCCAATCGATGATCCCACAGGCAGGAGGTAATCAATGATTTGTCTGGCGTGGGAGTAGTTAAGGTAGGTCCACTTGTGGGTTGACTTCCGCTAGTTTCGGAGATGAGAGCTTGAGCGTCGGCTTGAGATTGGAGAAAGTAGAGGTCTCTTGCTCGTTTAGCAGTAAGTGCATTGAGTCCATAGATATGGGGCAGACGCCACGTCGGAAGGTAGTGGTGTAATTGGAGCGGTCGAGCTGGTTGATTGAGAGCAAAGACAGACGAAAGGTAGGCGTACGGAGGGCTTTTAAGTGTAAAGTAGTTGATTTCTGTGATATGTCAACGAGGCCATGGTGAGTGGCTATTACCGTTGTTTCATCTCCAAGTTTAATGGTGATTGGAGATGCCAGCCTTTTATAGGAAATGAAGGAATTGCGATCGTTACAGATATGATGAGAAGCGCCTGAATCTACGATCCAAGTTGTGGAAGTGACTGTTGATTGAGAATTTGCGGTGGAAGGAGCGACATATGCGGTGTGGCCGATAGTAGCTAGTTCGGTGTCGTCGGATAGTCGGAAAAGGTCTTCTCCGGCGGAGATGCCGTGCTGGGCCAGTGCTGCATTTGCTTTCACCATTTTGTCGTTACCGCCGGTATTTCGTTTCGTGACCTTATTTTGGGCGTCGCGCTCTCTCTGGCGTACGTGGCATTCGGTTTTAACATGGCCTTGTTTCCCGCAGTAGAAGCATGACCTGTCGTCTTCCTTCTTGAAGCCGCCGCAGCCGCTGTATGTGCCGCGCCGTGTTGAAACCAAGAAAAGAATGGACTGGCTAGGAGTCGAACCTAGAACCTTTCCTATACTAGAAGGATGCGCTACCATTGCGCCACCGGCCCTTGATGAGTGTAGATTGACACGTTCCAACACGCCGCATGAGGATTCCACAATTGTCGGTGCTATGGTTATTCATTTTACAGTGTGTGCAGGAGTATTCGTTACCGTCTTTATCCTTGGTTTCTCCTCCTCGATTTCCGTAGCCTCGCCAGTTGCCACAGTCTTTGTAGCCGCCTCTTTGTGTGTAGAGTGCTGATCTGGTGGTGGCGTCTCCGATTTCTTTGACAAGGTTGGCCTTTCCTTCGTCTCCTTTGATGGCGTCCATAACTTGCAGTGGAAAGGGTGCTGGAGTTTGATGTTCAAAGATCTTAATTGACATTTCGTATTCCTTTGGTAGAGTAGTAAAGATGTGGGTGTTGAGGGTTTCGTCGGTGATTTCTTCGGGGGTGCTGATTAATTCATTCCGATTGTCAAGAAGCCGCGTGAAGTATTTCTGGATCCCTTCATCCTTGATTGGACGGCTGCATGGAAGCTGCGAAGGATTTGGGTATGTCCGATTTGAGTAGTTGTGTTGTTGAGATCGGATGGCTGAGCCAGAGCCAATTGGGAGGAGCTCTTGGCCGGTGACAATTTCGTATGCGTCCATGGCGATGAGTACACGACGCATCTTTTCGCTCCAAATGGTGTAGTTCGATTCGGTTAGCTTTAGAATGCTTCCAAGTCAGTGTTGAAGGTTTCGGCGGAGATGGTGAATGTTGAAATATTGAGGGGAGAACCGTGTGTGTAGATTAAGATACTGAGTGTAAAGAGAGAGAGAAGAAGAAAGACTCAAGATATATAGTACAGGAGAGCAGTGTGCCTACCATCAGCCAGCTTACAGTCAGCTCCATCATCGGTCAGATCTATTTATGCAACAGTGAAGGTGGAAGTTTTTGGAGGTGAGAGTATGTGATGATGGTGTTGAGTTCGAATTAGGTTGTCTGTTGTGATGTTTTAGTGTCGTTGCTGGGGTGACGGAGTTTCAGTGGTACAGATAAAGTTGGATGACGTGATTATAGTGTGAAGAGTAACCAAAAGGAGTATAGAGTGTTTCAGGCAGGGATAAGAATAGATGCTTGATTTTGATGTCTAAATCTGTGGCGAATCTGTGGTCTATATAGAGCCTGTCATACAGTCTAAAGCTCTCGTGATTATGCACCATTGCATATCCTCGTATCTTCATATACATCTCAAGTTCTCATACAAGTCATGATCTCATACAAGATCTCATACACGATGATGCATATACGCAACATCAGTGGCATTGCCACTGGCAAGTGACTCACCATGTATGAATCTACTTGGTGGCCTCACAAAACATTCTAGTAGGCCAATGGCCTTCGGGCAAAACTATGAGTCAACAGTACAAATGAGTTATAATAAGAAAACAGCCATCCATACACAGACATGGTCATCATTTGCCATGAACCTGTAATATGATCAACTAATTATGTCATTCTCACATGCGTTGCCAGGCTAGTACATGGAGATTAGTAAGTGAAAGTGCATCTGTGTATATACCAACAGTATTATCCAGTATACCGGTACCATTTTGAATCTGAACTTCAGTTTATAACACTCAAACTGTACCAAGCAACTGTTTGCCGGTACTGGTATTTACTAGTATACTGGTATGTACCAGTATACTGTTGCAAGGATTGGCTTTCGCGGCTTGCTTTTGGTCTCCTATCTCCTACTAACTAGAGGCCGCTATCTGCCAAACCAAACAAAACCCCCTCCCCTCCCCCTTCTGGTGTGTTTTCTTCTTCTTTCTGCCTTCACTTGCTTTGCTTCGTTTTCGGGCGTAGTACTGGAGATACTTCGGGGCCCTTACCTGAGCGGAGCGAAACTTCTAGTACATCAAAGCTGGATGATTATTCAATGACACATAATCTAATCAACATCATACTAATCGAAGACAGGGGTGCAAGACTTGAATATCCAATGATTAACCATACATATTCACTCTATACCACTCGTATTCACGTGAGCAGCTGTCATCTACTCAATTGCCCTTACAAAGGCACTACTAAGATATAACTTTAATATAACGCCTTGTGTACACTACTCTGTATTATTGTAAATTTTTCAGTCGAGCAGTAGTTAATGAGTTGTGATATTTGAGGTGGTTTGTTTTTTTGTTTTAATCATACTGTATTCACTCTATTTAGAGTATGACAGACCCCTAATCCCCGACACCTCCGGGCAAGCCGGTTAGATGGCGAAGCTCCGCACCTGCTACCCGTCGTCCCCTCTGACAAAAGAAAGCACAAGTAAAAAGTAAAAAGATTGATAAGAACATAAGAAAAGAAAAGAACCGAAAAGAGAGACCACCGAACCAAAGACCCCCGAAGAACCTCACTCCTCCACTCGCTTGGGCGGGAACTTCCCGACGTCAGTAGCCGCCAGGAAGTCCATCACAGCTTGATCGCACTTCTCCATGGAAAACAGCTCAGAGACGTGCACGTGCCGGCATCTGCCCGCTTTCCAGCCCGTTGCCTTCCCTACCGCTTTCTAGAGCCCTTTCTGCTGGTCTTTCCACCGGCTGCAGTGGCGAAAGAGGTGCTCCCGCGTCAGAGTTGTCGTCCCTCCGCACCACCAGCACTTGTCGTCTTCTCAGTGTCCGAAGCGTTACAGGTATACTCCTGTAGGCGCATGCCCGGACTTTAGTCGATAGAACCTGGTTGCCAAAGTCTTCACGCTTGTCATTGGTACGGGCCTCTTACTTCTGGCCTTGCCCTTCAGTCTGTATCCGAAGTGCTTGCTGCATTTGTCGGCCTCCCACTTTGCCTTCGCCGCCGACCGTCCCTCGGAGATCCGTCTAGCTCTATTCGCGGCCGAGGTGTATATTCGCTCGCGTACTGTGTACCCTCGGCATTCTCGCGCCTTGTTCGCCTGGCGGTCGGCCTGTTCGTTCCCGGGGATGCCTGAGTGTCCAGGGACCCAGTGGATGACGACTTCGATATTTGACGTGGTTATGGCATGAGGGTGGTAAAATATTTAATGACTCGATATTATGTATTGATAATCAAGGCAAACAAGGCAAACAAGGCAAGCAAACATCAGCCGTCCGGTGCGTTTTCTTAGTAGTTAACGTTGCGATAAACACCATGCGAACATCACTTAGATTTTATTATTTACTAACTTTTTGATATTGTTCTATATAGACTCCAGGATTTTTCCCTCTACTTCATGCATGTAGCTGTGGTTGTGGCAGTAATAGGCTTCAACTGGAATTATTCAACATGGTGCTCCGTCAGGGTCCCCAACTGTCCATCCAGACTGGGGTCTTCCGAGGCCCAGCACCACCATCTGGACTGGGTGAACACTTTGTTTGCCCTGGGGCATCCCAGGCCGAGCCCAGAATTCCTAGGGCCCGTTCAGAGCTACTATAGGTCCCAAGAGGAGGTTCCCGTTACCAGATGTGTATAATTCCGGCTAGTAACCTGGCGGATAACTAGGTAGAGTTAGAGCTTATCTTGTGTGCTGCTACACTTAAAACAAGTGGTAGGATCGGAGATTTGATATGTCTTTGGTAGCTTCTCACCTGGCCAGCATAGCTCCCATATTGTTGATCTGCATTTCGAACGCTACTAATCCGTTTCATAGAGTTGGTGGGTATAAGTGGCTTGTTTTTTTCTTATCACCCTAACAGCTTTCAGCATTAAGTATTGTGTGCGATGCCTGTAATGTTCTGCCAGGTTATAATCCAGATATTGGAAGCCCTAGGGCAAAAGTGGGCAGGAATTCTAAGCTCGGAAAATAGTTATCCACGATTGGGCGTGGCTCTGCCTAGACGAGACGAACGGTTGGGAAGCCTGGTACTCAGGAACTCAGTGATCGGCGGACGGTAAATCTCGGGTGGTGAGACTGGTGTTACAGGCTGGTTTTGAATGATAGTAGGTGAATTCTGCGGAAATAGTCAGTGTGAACACCGTGGGGACTCGAGGATCTAGGAGCACCGGCGATGACTTCGAAATTAACCCTACTCATCACAACCCGCATCGAAAGCTAATTAGTAACACATTTGGATAATCACAATGGTATCTGGGATAGCATTTTGGTGGTCTTCAGAATAAAATATATTGTTCAACCAAGGACGTACCAATTTTGAGCAACGTAATCTTAGTGCCGAAATTTCGGGGAAAGGGTGGCGTCTACTGTAAAAGTCAGTCCGCTTCCGTATTACCAGTATCCTTAGGCAGCTGTCCATTGGATTGGCTAAAAGGTCGCCACCTTATCTGTGTGGGTGCTGGGGAATATTGCCATCCACGCCATTGCATCGTCAGCGAGAAATGGAAAGCTGATGCTCTATGCGTAAAGTAGTCCCATTTTGACCAACCGGAAGTGAAGCTGTGACTTGTGGCGACGCTTCCATCACAGTAGGTGGTTTTGAGGTTTGACGTCGTTGATCGTGATAAGGGATCCATTAGCGGATACAAGATCTGTTCGGAAGTGGGCTGCACATGGGCGTTGTGTTTCGGATACGGTTTTTGATGACGGCACTGTGGAAATGTATTGAACTCTGGCCCTACATGTGAGCGCCAAGGGGGTGAATGGTAAATACCGTTGCTCGAAACTCATGGATGGTATGGCTATTCTAAAGGGTCTTAAAGTTTATCGAGGGCTAAGAATGAATTTACTTCATTCGACGGTTGGATTCGATACACTGGACGGGCTGAGACCTTAGGAAACTGGAGGTGATGAGCCCTAAAATCGTTATTTTCTACTCCGTCAGTGATGGCGGATAACAATCCATTGCCCACATCGTCACAGGCTCCTCGGTAATCTGACAAAACATAACACGTTAGCTTCCACCAACGTTTAGTAGTGATGGGTGACGCAGTGAGGTGCTGATCGTTAGTTATAAAGGACCTGGTAGATGATTGGGGAGACATTGGTGATTGCCATAGATTTAATCATGAAGTAGTAACTATCGATAAATATGTCGGACCGTAGCTCGGAAGCTTCGTGGTTGATAAACTTGGTATTGATGGCGAAATGGGAATTGTTTAGCTGTATTGGTTTCTGTAGGAGCAAGGACTGAATATCCCCAATTCCGCCTTGTAGACACAAATGTGGCGGGGCCATTCTGCATCAGAATCGAACCCGTAGGCGTATTATCGAATAAGTAAAAGAATAAAAGCGGGGCAGCCCATGGCTCAACATGGGTGATCTCATTGCTATGGGATGTCAGCTCAGCGGACCGCTATCATCCAACATCTCCATGTGTCCAATACTGTGTCCAGGGCAGTACAGCGGTACAGCCATTGCTAAAGTGTCTTTTAGATGTTTTTCAGCGGAGATGTACCTACCTCGAAACCACAATATGCATTGCTAATTATATCCCTGTGCTCAGTATAAATTTAACTAGTTGAGGAAGGTGTTTCGAGTGGGTGGCACTTTATCAGGAAACAGGGTGACCTGCGTACTACCACTTCTCCACAATCTAAGTGATGGATACTTTCACATCCCAACGCCAATAATATCAAAAGACATCTGCTGTGTTGGTCAGAGGGAATTATCTCTGATGTACAGAACAGTTATAACCATTTGAGATATACATGCGTATAGAACCTTTGGGGCACTGAGCGATTGTCACGATTGCGATTTAAGTCTAAGAAGTATCAGATCCATGGTGATAGTTGTGACACTAGATAATATTGAGTATACTAGACCATTTCATACAGTTTGTTTTGTTTGTTTTAATCATACTGTATTCACCTTATTAGAGTATGACAGACCCCTAATCACCTCCGCCTCCAGGCAGGCCAGCTAGATGGCGCAGCTCCGCAACTGGTACCCTTCATCCCCTCTGACAAAAGAAAAAAAGTAAAGGATAGATAAGAGCAAAAAATACGAACCAAAAGAGATACCACCGAATCCCCACCAAAATAACCTCACTCCTCCGCTCGCTTGGGCGGGAACTTCCCGACGTTAGTTGCTGCCAAAAAGTCCATCACCGCCTGATCGCACTTCTCCATGGAAAACAGCTCAGAGACCTGCATATGTCGGCATCTGCACGCTTTCCAGCCCATTGCCTTCCCGACTGCTCTCCAGGGCACTTTCTACTGGTCTTTCCATCGGCAGCAGTGGCGGAAGAGGTGTTCTCGCATTTGCACTGCTCCGCCTCTGCACCACCAGCGCTTGTCATCTCGGTGCCCGAATCGTTTTAATTACGTGCCCAGTAAGCCACAATACAAAGACAGGGCGGTGCAAGGCATGTTGGAAAAGAAAGAAATAGCTGCTTGAGTAGATTTCCAGTAACGGAAGGTGTGACAAAATGTGGCATCACATATTATGTAGAAAGTGACAGCATCAAGCTTATAGTATGAAAGGAGAGAACAAGCATTCATATAAACGTCATAAGGACGATGGAATACAGGTATATAAGTATGGAGGTTATACTGAAGGTTTACGGATGCAACTGTATATCGGGTACAAAAATTCGGGGATTCATCACTGAATAATAAAATTCATAATGGAGTGTGCCACCTAAAACTTGTCAGGGGGGTCGGACACGCACTACAGCACAGATAGATAAAGTGGGGGGCGTTTGGTCGCCGAGTACATCGAAAGCAAAAGCAAGGAAAATATTCCTGATCCCATTCAAACTGCCAGCGCAGTGGAGACAAAGACTTTCATAGGAGATCAACACAGTAAATTGCGGCACAGCTATATGTAGAAAGCTTTATCCTACCTAAACGTATCACAGTTTTGTACCATTATTCTTGACGTAGTGGAAAGAATCATAGTTTGGTAAAGTTCAAAGCACGTGTTAGCGCAGCAAATTGGTGTGTGTCATCAAGAGCGGCTGGCTGAAATGGACACTTTGGGAGTCAGGACCAGTGCATTTCAAGAAGGACAAATTCGAGGCCTTTTCGCGGTTGGTTAACGGACAACTGAAGATATACTGAGGGGTATTTGTTGGTTCTGCAGGCAGACGCGGAGTGCGGTTGTGATAAGGTCCTAATTCCAAACATTATGATCTTCACTTTAACCGGTAGGTGTGGGCAGAACATGCAAGCTAGCTGGGCGCATCAAGAGGCTTTTTGATGTTCGCAATCAATAAGTTTCGATCACCGTCCCGAAACTGCCTCCAGATTCCATCAAAATACGCCTTGAAGATGCATAGTAGTTCTCTCTGCGAAGTCATATAGCAGGAATCTAAACCATTAGACTGCGCAGATCCATAAACCACTAGCTTACACCGCTGTCAATATTTTAATGCTCTGGTTAAATGAATAGGGTCATTATATATGATGTAGTTATATCTCTTGGGGACAGCGCAGATTGCCACCAATAGTACCCTGACATGTGCTCTGCGTAAACTCCATGCCTAGATGTCTTGTAGTGAGGTATCCATCCCTTATGTTGTCCTGCACTCCCATAGTAGGGTACTATTTAATCAGGTACTACGTCCCAGGCAATGGTCAAAGAATTTGTAGCAACGGAAGTCTCGCATTAAAAAAATATGCTACTTAGTGAGAACTAGAGACCTTTCACGTTAGTATCCTGTGGAAATTTGAGATAATGGGCGTTCGAGCTCGAGTGGCACGGTGGCATCTTTGGGAATAAGTGATAAAGTTCGTCGCATGAGAGTATGATGAAAGCAGAAAGCCTCAGACAGAACTAATTTCACCCATTTGAGGGGTGCGGTAGTGGTTGTATCGTGAATAGAGCTAGATATAATCCCTCAGGAGTTACACTAATGTAAGACAAAATCAGAGCGGGGTGGGGGTCCCAGAGAACGAGTGCACCGAGCGGGGTGCTAGGTACCGAAATAAGCGCCCTGCCACACAATAGCATCCCCTACATTCATTCTCACACGGCAAGCTTCTCGATCCCACGCTAGAAATCAAGGCGGTCTGTACTAATCCAAAAACCCGTGCATACATGCTCAGAAACTAGGGTGCGCAGTTCAAGGGTCAAACATATGCTCGGGCGGTTCCTAGTCCGCACACTGACGTCAGAGAGCATCTGCTGGAAGGCGGTGCTGGGAAGTACGACTATACAGCTCCATAGCTCCAATGGCGCAGAACTTTTGACTGCAAAAAGAAGCAAAACTTATGGACTGTACACCATCACCTGGAGTGAGTGAGGATAAGGCATTGTTGTGAGGATTGGTATTCATTGTCTGTTCAAGTTTGAGAATTTGTGATTCCCGATGGCTAAGTGCAGCACAAAATTGACAAGGTAAATAAGACAGATACAAGGCATTTAGGAAACCAATGCACAGTTTCCGTTGTGCGCTCCCGCCTAGCAGACGCTGCAACAATTGACGTGCTTATGATACAGTTCCAAGAGCAACTATCCTAATGTAAAATGTTTACCCTCGAAGGTTCTCGCTGGGCATAACAACTCGCAAAACGACACCATGGCGCTATTATGCTAAAACACGAATGTTCAACCACAGAGTTTACATATTGCTACTGCACTAACAAACAAAAGCCCAACTTGACAAAGTTTAAACAGTTCAATCCCCTAACAGCTCAGCCACTGCATCTCGAATACCAGCTATAAAAAGCCAGACTTGGATTCTATGGCGTAGCCGCACGAGTGTGCCTTGTCTCCGGGAAATGGAGGAGTCAGGGGGACCACCTCCAACTTGGGCCCGTTGCGGCCGAGCCGGAATCTTTGAAGAATGTTGTTGGCCGATATCCTTACTCAAGCATTACACCACCGGTTTCGAATCGTAGTACCAGATACCTGGTATATGGATATGGGCGGTGAGATGTAGAACAAAACGCCTTGTAGGGCAATCTGCAGTGCTGGAAGTACCCCGCCTTGTTTCTCCCCGGATCAACTGAGCGTGCAACGTTAGTTACGATATGCGGCATACCGCCTTATAACATGTTGGAAACAGACATGTCCCTCGGAAAAATTTGACATAGCCATCAGATGCTGCGCGAACAGTAGAGGAATCAGTTCCAAAAGCTGGATCAGAGTTGCTAAAAGCAGGTGGCAATACACGCAAGACGCATCACCAAGTCATCCAGGTCTGATTTGAATCGTGATCATCCGATAAGTTTTTGTGCACGTATAAATGTGCCCTGCCGTTATGACGTACACCCGACGACTTTGACTCTCCAAATCCGAGGACATAGTGCCACATTTTGGGTCTAGAGCATTAAAACTAGGTGAGTCGCTATCTTTCTCTCTATTCAATATCCCCGCATCTTAAGCTTTCCCGCGCTAGACGTTTTCCACACGGTCTGGAACTTGCCCAGTCCTAGATGTTGATCGGATGTGTTAACTAGATCCTAGGAGACGCAGATTATAACCTAGGAGTTCTGATTTGAGAAATCGAATTGCCGAGGCGATAGCAATCGGTCTTGTATGTCCCAGAAATTGGGATTGACAAATAGGAAGCAATTCGACGAGCAATGCGAGCTCCACATTATGCGGCCCAAAACGACACGATGTTGTCACTCCGGCTAAATCGACCGATTTTTCGCATATATATTTCATCCCCATCGCCCCCAAGTTCCAACAAACCTGATCGCATCACCCATATTTCTCTCTCTGACATCTTTCCCTGGATTATCGTGTTAAGTACACATATCCACAGTACTCGGTGGCGACCTATCTGCAGCCCCTCAAGCCGAGATTATCAGACCGGTACCGAGATACCTGGTTGCTGTTACACCATACTTGTATCTTTTCAACCCCATCTATCTCAACACTCGATTGCAAGTACCCTACCAGCTGCCGGGAATCCCCAAGTTACTTCAACTTCTTCCGTACCCTAGGCTTCCACAGCTGCCATCCACAGTCTCAATCGCCCAAGACTTGTGATCTGGGCATTGTCTGTTTCCACCACCGATATCAGCGGCCGCTTAATAGCATTATCCAACGAGGACATCTTCCATTAAACTGTTCATTTTCCGAAGGTTCCTCTACCGACAGAGATATAAGGTAATGCTCCAGCTACTTCGGAAGCCCAGTGATCACCTCAAACGTCACGAAGAACTCCGTTGACTTTTAGTAGCGATGACTGCCAGTGCACAGAGGTCTTCAGCGAATGGCGCCAGCAGTACCCCCAGCACCGACGAGCAGTTGTCTTCACCTGTACCCCAGCATACTAGCACCAAGAGTCAAGAGAGCGGAACCGACAAGACATCGCAGTCGTTCATGGGTTGCATGATACCGATATCCGCCGCCTCCAAATCGGTTGCCAAACCTTTCAATGCTGTCGGAAACAGTCCACTAGTGGAGGATAGAAATGTTGATGAGTATGACTTCAACTCACGAGTGCTGAGTGCTACCGCTAATTCCTTGTGCAGTGTATTTCCCTCATTCGTTTGTACCTACGGGGTGCAACTGGTCCTTGTTCACGATCCAATATTTGACAACCCCGGTGTATGTGAAATGTTTGAAGATGTAACGCCTAGTAATGGACCTTACTGGCACAAACGAACAGCAAGGATTGTTGAAGGGATGGCAGAGATTAACCCGGCAGTTACTGAGGTACTTTCCCGTGCTGTCGCAGCCGGATTTTTCTAAGTAAATCATGGGTGGTACTGGCGGTCGAGTTATATCTCCCGCTTAAATTGTTTGCTGAGCTGGCGACAGTGCAGTCAATGCTATAGGTATCTTTCAACAGCGGTGTGGTGCATAAAGTCGATTGTTGGTCGCGTTTCATACTGTCCTACACGTTTCTTTGTCTTAGCTTGGGTTTCAATGCTTAGTCGATGGGGGCACTTACCAAACGGTAGTTTTTTTATATTGTCGTTCTAAATGATCTCTTGCTTCAGGTGTGATCGTACAATTACTTTACTGAATGCTCATTTGTATACGAACGTGGGATTGACCTGAATTATGCGCAGGCATGTATTATCGATTGAATAGCCTTTGCGATGCTTCCTTCCTTTATTTCGTGACATGTCTCCTTTAATAAGTTAACCAATAAATATGACTAAAGATATATCGGGTGATGAGTTTTGTACCAGTTGCGACGGCAGTTACCAGGATCAGCCCGCATCCACGTCATGTTAATCCTTTGATAGATGACCTCTCTCTACCTCGATATATTCATCTTGCGCCTCGCATACCTGGCAAGGACAGTGATAATTGTTCCCTTACTTCATTACTGAAAGTGTATGGAATATTGCAGAGCGGTAGCAAATTGGATGCCCCATCACATTCAGCGCCCAGACTAACCATGTTGTATCGACCGGCTGAAAAAATTGAATGAGAATAGCAAATCCACGGATAATTGCCGAAACGATGACGGTGCTAAGGGGATATAGCGCTAGGTAGAAATACTGGCATATATTTCATATTCCGCGTCTCCTATTTATTTGCATATAAATCCAACAACGCCCACAAAATTTACCAACCCCTATAGGGGGTAGCTGAGCCGAACAATTTCATTACTAAGCCGTGTAATATTAGCCGAATGAAGCCTCATGCATTGCCACTGTCTCATGTTACACCCGAGGTGTTTTTAATCTTTTGGAAACGCCAGAGACAGGTTATCCTAAGTCAACTAAAGTACGGAATTGTGCCGGGTCAACAAAAATGACGCATTGCTAACCCAGGGGAGCGAGAACTTTGGGGTGCCATCGTGAAGAGGTTCCAATTGGCGGCAAATATTTCAGAGCCGTTCTCCCGATGCCAGAAGCAAAAGTGGCGATATAACAGCGGGCGGTGATATTGGCGATTGCATTCGACGTCCTGGCGATAATTATATCAGTACAACGTAATACTATGAATAAGCCGAAGAACCCACGTGATTACACAGATGCCCTGGAAGTTGGAAAACCGTCTTTATTCAGTGAGTCACCATAAAAAAAACGGTGCTATGATTCTATTAATTGATGACAACTAGGTAGTTAGATTGCTGAAGTCATTAAGCTGGGTAGATACTGTTGTAATATTTGGTGTTCTCTGCTGGGCGATTGAATGGAAAAGAGAAGTTATTGTTTCCTTAAGACCCTCGGACTCAAGTCAGCTCACTCTTCGTCGTATACCATACCAGGGGTCGTGTAGAAACCATTCCTTTTAGGACTAATACCTCAAAAGTTTCGTCAGGGGGCCATGCCAAGGCCTTCTCGGACTTTTCCAACTGACGGAAATTCGCTTCAAGGGCCAAACCGGTATACCGTCCCTGGAAATACAACGTCTATGAAGATTCCGCATTGGCACATATTTAGGAAGCCCGGGGTCATATACTGAACCCAGTATTGTGACTACCGGATGCCACCATGTTGAGGTAAGAGGTTGTCGGGCGAGTAATCTTAAATCCGATCGTTTGAATCAGTAATACAACGTCAACGGAGATGTCCGAAGGTTGACATTTTGCCTTCTGTCTTCGGAGACGACACTAAGACTGTGGACCTCTTGCCGTCCCACAATTGCTGTTATCTCCTACTAGGTAGTAAACTTTAGTAACCCCCACTCGCACTTAGTGACCGCATACCATCTTTCGTCGCTCTACCATCGTCTGTACTTCAATATTGACCTGCAGCTTTATGTGTCCAGCGAGGTCCGGAGTTTAATCCCCACCTCAGGCTCCGTAACCACAGCTTGACATGCCGTGTATCAGATACTAGTCATGGACGGCATCAACGTAACCGCCTAGTAGTTGTATCGGCTGCGCTGAAGATATTGTTCTGGTATGAATTTTGATCCCCTCAGCCAAAGGTGAAGCCAAGGAAGGGGGGAGTGCAGAATGGCTTCGCGCAATAATATTTATGGTCATTCTGCTACGACCTATGAGGCCATAACCTATTCAGCTTTATGAGCAAGCACGAGTAACGCTCTCAGGGTGCACTTACAAGAGCCACTATTCAAACAATCCAATGCCTCCAGTACCTCTCAAGCTAGTTTCCATTGAACTTCGGTGGTATTCGTATTCGTCTGGACAGATGATACATTAGCAGCTACAACAATAACCATTACTTTTTTGATGACAAGGTGTCCTTCCTAGAGTTATGTTGAGCTCTTTTTCGGTGTTGTTCACGTCTTACTTTTCATCTGTTATCAGCCAGCGATGATGTGTTGCAGAAGGTCACTCCAGACAACTCTCCAGATAGCGGTGTAAACATTTCGTTGGATGATGATTGAAGTCGAATTGAACTACTCAGGCTGCCGGTGATGTTAAGCTGACTGAACGTAGCTCAGCTGAACCATCTCGGTAGGGATGCAGTGATTTTGCGGTCCGCATACTACACACACCGCGGGTGCTATGTCTTTGGTCACATCGTTCATATTGTTGTTATACTTTAGTTGCTTCAATAGGAACAGACCGCAGCCCTGAAAGCGAACTTGGCCATAAAAATAATCAATCGCATACTCGCCAATTGGGCTTCGAAGGGGCATGCACAGACGATTAGAACTTTCCAGTGAACATCAATTCGAGAAGTCAGCCTCCGAAAGCCTCCACTGATAGCTTTTGTCACGGACATATGTGATATTCCGTTGAACCACTAGAATCTACAAAACCGCAAGCGGGTTGCAGGGGTTATGTTACGATAGAATTCGTGGATATAGACAATTGATGCTAGGATTGTTACCGCAATTATTATGTGGAAGGCACTCGTGTTTATTTTTATCGCAAGGCAAGCACATTTTTCGCCTTATCAATTATTGGGTGGGGGTCAACCCCACTAGCCGCCTTATTTTGTGAACCCAGTAGCCCACCACCTATTCGCAACAACAGCTGTCACGACTAAAGAATGAAGTAACAATCGTAGAAAGCGTCAGATCGTGTCGATACGATGAGCAGTGGGATGTTGCATTATATTTACTCATTTCTTTATTGGCCTCCAGTCAGTTTGAGTTCACAAAATGAAATTTCGAGCACTGCCTTCAACCTGGATACTTATCAATGTTACACGCATAATGTTTCCATGTTGGAAGGGTTAGGGTCCATAGCCATAGACCAATGGTCTCGAGCTGCAAACGGGCACTTATCGATAGAACAAACGCAATGGGGCCACCCGACCTGTTGAATAATACGGTGTCTCCCACGTTTATAAGGCTACATTAACCAAGATTCTGGGCTTTCAACGGCGCATGTGCACATGCGCCGAAAGACGAGAGATCCGGATTAGAACTCCGGATTACATTCTCTCGTGAGAGCGGGGTTATGTGCGATTATGAGCCAATTTCTGTTCATTGGTATGCTCGGATTTATTACTAGCAATTGTACGCCATTGCGCGGATTGATTGAGGAAAGAACACTTCTAAGAGGGTGGTTCATGTCTTGAAATGTAATAAACGTTACTACCAACATATAAAACTTCACAAATTGTCAATTTTATAGATATAGAGATAAATGGTGTTGACCACATTTAAAATCAGTACTAAAAGCCTCTATTAAAAACCGGATACGGTTAGTCCGAACTCGGGCGCTTACAAAAGTGAATGCTTCAGTATATTCGTAGAGATTGTTTGTGCACACCAAGCGAGAACGGTGCATAAAACGACTAGCAGACATTTCGTGAAAGGAAGTAACCGCTTTGCGATTTGCATTTAGACTTCAACATAATAGCTGCAGCAATATGATCAATTGGATGGTGTGCTCCAACACGAGTGAGCTGCATAGAGACCTTGTCAGGTCGAGAGCAAATCAGCGAGATAGAACGAATGTGCTGAACTGCCTAAAGTACAAAGAGAGAGCAACAGAAAGCTCTATGTAAGAAAATGAGCATCATGCCCGGAGTCATGTCATACCTGGAGCCGAGCAACCGGAGCAGTGACATCAGTCAACTAGTGTCAACATGTCATCGGAGAAGTTCGGGTGCGAAAGCGGTAGATGCAGGGGTACAACAAACTCCGTAATCGGTACGAAAAAGTGTGACATGCATGCGCCAATAAAAGGAAAGAGTTAAGTGCGGGAATCTTAACAGTATGGTGGGAGATTCTTCAAACCTGAATAGTGGACATTAAAATTTCACGTTACATCATTAACTGACATATATTCATCGCAATACAGGCTTTACTAATTGGGTATCTTTGTTGTGAGGAGTACTAGATCATGGTTAAGCTTGTTTTTATAAACCAGGTACTTGCTTCTGTTTAGGCAAGCATGCGAGCAAGGAAAATATTCCAGTGTGAGATTTGACCAAGCTTCGCCTGATTCCCAATATGTGTTTGAAATCTAACTACAAGACAGTTCTCTTAATCAAGCGATTGTGTTTTTTCTAATACAATCCTGTGTCCGTGGTCAACGCAGATAAGTTGTCTCACATATGGTGGGTTCCCGCTAATGTGTAATGTGACACCAAAAAATTGAAGAGAACTATTCCACCACCACTACTATGATTTTATCTGCTATAATTTTGTGTGACTAACTTACTGCGGCTTCGATAACACCAATTAGCGTTAAAAAAATCAGATCAGCGACGCTGAGCATCGATGCATATCTTTCACAAAATCAAGTTTCGTGAAGAAGCAAAGATATTGCTAGAACACAAAACAAAGAATTATGGTGCTGTAGGTGTACTAGACAATGCTTCCTTTCTTTAGCTTAGGCACACGATTAATTCGTCAACTAAGGCTCCATTTTCAGCCGCTGCATTGGCGGTAATGCATCTCCGCCCTGTCTGTTCTCAGCAGGGCGAAAGCACCCAATGGAGTGATATACCCGAATTAAGAGCACAGGAAAACGGACATGGTGTGTGGTATCAGCCATTAGTAGCCTTAGAGTATTCCTGCCACCCCGAAATTTTTACTTTCCTGTCGTCTAGGAACTTCGCCGGCGGTAGGTTGCAACAGTGCTGCATATTGTATCCGCGGATTGGTGAGGTTTTATGCATACCAACCTTGGAATATGCCGAGTTCAAGTTATAGGTGCAGTTTGTATCGTCGATAACTTGATTCAATGACTTTAGCATGGCAAAGACATGACCGGCGATGAAGGCGAGGCCCGTCTCTGTTCTCACTTGGTTCTTGGCTGTGACAGCCTTCACTATCTAGCTCTCTTTTGAATCTACCACAGGTGTAAATCTCTGACTGTAAGAAACTCACAAACGTTAACTCCATCTGCACCCTGCAAAACCATTGCCGGCCAAGATCCAAGACGCACGGGAGAAACTTGAAATTCCGGTGGGGGAGAACCATTCCACTCTGCCCTTTCTTCTGTATATTTAGATGTACAGTACATATTCCAGATTTGCAAGGGTCGGTATTAGAACCTAAATATGCAGTTTACTCAAATTAAGACGGATCATTATTTCTAGAGCCAATCATCTAATGTGAGCAAATGCAGACTTTGTGCTAGTCTCGAAACGTACACAGATCCAGGCCGATTCACTGCTAGGGGGGCTTCAGCTACTCGCCTCACCCTCGACCAGGATTACAGGGGTGGAAACCGTCTGTCCGCCCGCCAGTCTTTAGAACCCTACGTCCATGATCAGTCTCGGAAAAATATTGCGAGACCAGGACCCGATCAGCGCGACCCGTACGCGACGGCAGTTCCAGGGTTACTGATTGTGCTCAATGTTGTATTAATTTGGGCCGTACACAGTATAGTGAGTTCTCCAACCATTTAGTCATGAAAATATTACTGTATACAGCGGTGTATGTGCGGTGTATGTGCGATTGACGAGGTTAATATGCATACTGGAGATCATCATTCAGTCACTTTGCATCACTTGCATCATAATACTATCACTCGGAAAACCACCAACACCCAGTGTTACTTAGAAATTAAGGGTGGCAAAGGCCGCGCAACAGTCGCTACTACTCTCTTGTTTATATCTCGGGTCTTTCTCCTTCTCTGCTTTCTTCTATCTGTACCTTACTCTATACACACGGTTCTCCCCTTCCATATCGCAACACCCAGTATAACTATATGCTACTTGGCCCACGTCATCTAGTCATGACGATGCGGCCATGCGGGCACCGTCATCTAGTCATGACGGTGCGGCCATGCGTGCACTCCATGATTGTACTTATGCCATCGAGAAAGTTGTACCGAACCTTCTCTCTTGACTGTCTTAATCTAAATGACACGTATGCAGAACTTAAAGTGCAAGCGGCTCTGCGCTAAAACCTAACCTAAACCACGTGATGACGAACTCAACAAACCGCTTCAACAGAGCAGGCGTAGGGCATCATGACGTCCATCAGGCCGGCATGATATATAAGAGAAGTCATTCTCCATGTATATAGACAATTAGACAACTTGAGAACCTAAGTTTAATGTTCTAGTGAGTTTACGGAGGATGTCAGTCCGCGGAATGACCGGTCAACCCGGTAACGGGCTCCATGAACTGACCAGAGGGGACGAAGGGTAGTGGGTGGGGAAATCCGCCATCTAGCCGGCTCGCCCGGAGGTGGGGGGAATATGGGCTCTGTCATACTCTACTTAGAGTGCATACAGTATGAATAAAACAAACAAACTGACCAGTCACTTCATGGAGCAATGGCTGCACTAACAAAAATGACAAAATGTCGGCCTAATTAACTCTGCGAGTATTTGTCCAATCACAAAGAGATGTGTACATGTAAATGCAAAATACATCGCTCTTTCAATCCCTGGTCTTTGATTTACGATATCTTTAAAATTGATAGATTCGCTTTAAAAACACACACAAAAACGCCGAAAATTGATGTTTTTCCGCAACTGTTCTATCAATATTAGAGATATGGTAAATTAAAGACCAGTAGGCGAAAGAGCAATAAATTGTGCATATTTCATGTATACATAACTTTGCAATCAGAGTAATTGTTAATTTTGGTTGAACATAATTAGCACTGGTCAGTTCACAGAACACTTATATAACTGGTTCATTCACAGAAGGTGGGCACTCCGTGAGCTGAACGGTTACTCCGCGGACTGACATTCTCCGTGAACTGACTAGAACATTTAACACCCAGTCCTGCAACCCAACAATCCCTAGGACATCAAACTATCGTTCAGGATAGGTTAAGGCCTTGCCCGGAAGGGACGGACTTTTGCCACGCCGGCAGGGCTGCGTGGTTACAGGCAGCTGAACCTAATACCAATCCTTTGGTAGCAGCGGAATCTGAAAGCGAACACGAAAATTTCTACGGCTGATCCCTTTGGAAATGATACCGTCACTTGGCAATCGATTGTTAGGTAAAAAATAGTACTTTATGTTGTGGCGGTCGCTGGTATGAGCGATCCAACGATGGAAAATAATCGCCACAGCATACCGAAGTCCAACTGATTCGAGACCTCGAGCTGTATCTCTCTAGATTCCCGAGACCGGGAGCTATATTTAGTGGTGACATAGGACTGTTCGGAGCTCGTCTCGTCTCATCTCGTGTACAACACTAGTTTAGAATTACACCTACCCGTAAGTACAGCAGTTCACACTTGATACCAGACTACGTGTAGGTGAACCGCATTGGCAGCGTTCCAGTATCAATATACCCCATCAGTCTTTGGCCAATATTAACTCAAAATATCATCGTATTAATGTGCTCCTGTAAACGCTGCTATTGGTAGAGTCTCTGAGCGTTATAAGTTGGCAACAGTACTTGACTGATAATAGCTAAACATAAGTCACCTCCGAGTGCTTACACCCCTCAGTTACCGGCAATTGTAGGTTGTTGTTGTTGTTTATTCATACTGTATTTACTCTAGCTAGAGTATGACAGGGCCCTTATCCACTCTGCCTCCGGGCAGCCGGTTAGATGGCGAAGCTCCCACCCGCTAGCCTCCGTTCCCGCTACGGCAATTGTAGGTTGTTTGGACACTCCCTGCTAAAATACTTGGCATATCAACGGATGCATAGAATCACGTCAACCACACAGTCTTGGCAAAAACGGAAACAGCGAATTAAGTCAATAACCACGGCAATAATCGACAAGCGGATGCTGGCAATCAATTTCTAGCATCGAATTGACCCCAGGACGATACTCCCAGCACCTCTGGACAGCCAGAGGAGGGTGGGCACCTCAACTGCAAAGCGCACACACGTTCGCGACGCGACCACCGAACTAGCAACGACAACGATGGCGACCCCGGGAGGAGAGAACCCTACCGGAGCGACGATTGGTACCCCAATTGAGAGAGAGGACATGAATATGGAGGGAGCAGGAGGAGGAGAAGTGGTGAATGGCATGGCTAGTGACGCGATGAGTGCCGCCTATACGAGCGCGACCGCAACTGAGCCATCGGGGCAAAACGAGAACAGAAAGAGACCGAGGATTGAGGTCCCAGAGGCTTCGAAGATCCCCGGAGACTGGAGAAGTCGCATGGAGAGAACAATCCGGCAGAAGGCTCACGAGCTGACGCGATTGCACCAAACTGTTGAAAGCTTAGCCAGACACTTGGCGAATATGTTGGAAGCTCATGCAACGAGCGAAGAAGCACAGTGGCTAGGAGTGAGAACATGGATGCAGGAGAGGGAGGAAAAGTGGGATGCACGGCATCAGGACAACGTGTTGTGGGAGGCGGGCATCACAGAGATGGTATCGAAGGCCCTAGTGGGAACAGCACCAGACCAGAAGGCGAGAGGGAAAGGGACAGACAGGATGGACACCGTCAGCGGTGGGCTAGAGGCCTCGCAACACGCAGACATGACGCAGGAAGGGCTGGAGGTGCGCCGACAGCAGCAGCAGCAGCAGCAGCAACCCAAGCCCAGACCGCAGGCCAAACTTAAGTCAAAGCCGGCACCAACGCTTACACCGACTAGGCGGTGGGAGACAGTTCCACCGCGAAACCAGAGTCAAAAGATGGTGGCCGCTGGTGAAACCGCCGGCCCAGGCCCAGCCCCGACGACTGGCTCGAGCATGGCAGCGAGACGCCTCATTCTAAGGAGAGACGAGAGCGTACCGGTCCCCAATAAAATGGACCAGGAAATCGCGTCGGCAATCAATAGAGCGCTTTTCACCAGAAGGCACCGGCCCTCATCCGGATTATGAACACGAAAAGAAATGCCAGAGGGGCCATCACAGCAATCACCCACCATAATGCAACGGCTGCGATGGCCCTTTTGTACCGCGATGTCATCATCACTGCGGCACGGAAGGTCGACAGAGGAATTATTGACGTGAGGAGAACGAGTCCTGGGAGAGACTAAAGATTCACGCGGTACCGCTCATAAGGTACATGGGCAAGGGTACAGAAGGCTTACAAAAAATGCGCGAGGAATTCCAGGCCGAAAACGAAGGAGTAGCTATCCCACCCAAGTAAGGTGGCTGGCGAACCCCCGCACTATCAGGAGAGAAGACAGAACGGGGAGATCTCCGCGTCGTCGGTGGTCTTTGTTGTGAAAGGGAGCAAAGTGGCACAGAGATTAATGAAGGAAGGCATCAAAGCAGCGGGAGTGTGGTATCGGTCGAACCATTCACCAACATTGGCCCTGACAGTAGGTGCGAGCTGTGCTGTGGATGGGGCCATATTGAAAACAGATGTAGCAACCAGCCCGTGTGTGGCTACTGCTCAGGCCGCACCGTACCAGTGACCACAATGCAATGTCGTGGGGTGCAATGCAAAGCAGGGCTCACTCTGCGGCCACACACAAGAAAAGTCCCTAACTGCAAAGGAAACCACATTGCATTCAGCAGCAGGTGCGCAAAGAAGACCGAAGCCGCCAAAGCGGCGCGCGAGAGCAGGAGGATTCGGCCAGCCAGGGAGCCACAGCGAGCGAAGCGATGGGGCAGCAACGGGGACGAACAGAGTAGCGATCGGTATCAGGGTCAGGTCGGGGGCGGAAGGCGGAGGGGGCGAAGAAGTGATGGCGGGTGCGCAGGAGGAAGAAGAGGCAGTAGGGAAGCGAGAGAGTCACGAGGCCGACACTGCGACGGCAACCGGAATGGAAATGAAACGGGAGCTCTGGCTACAATGATTAGAGCAGTGAACACAACTGCGCCAGGTCGTACGAGTGACTATAGCGGCGCTGAGACGGGGGTAGAACGAAGGCGGACGTAGTGTGCTTGCAAGAGCCATCAAGAGAAACAAGAGGATTTGAAATTAACCACACAGCATATGAAATAAGAAAAAGAAAAAGAGTTGGACGCGGTGCGCAAGGAAGCGGCCTTGCAGTGGATGAGCGAACGGATCTGAGCAGGGGTGCTAATGACGATGTCATTGTCACTGATGTTCGAAGAAGAGGAGAGAGGTCACAAGAATCGTCAATGTCTACGATCAAAGAGACACACAGTCGGGGGAGAGACCAGCACGGAAACTAAATTGGCAGAGAGTCATTCGGCAAGGCAGCACGTCCTTGCTGGAGACTTCAACGCCCACAGCCGACGATGGATCCAAGATGCACCGAGCAGCGGAACGCCGTCTCTGGGAAGACATTATAGACAAAACGGACTGGAAATTGGAAACGACGACCGGGCCACCCACTACTGGAAAGAGAAGACCTCGAAGGCGAATCGATCATTGACTTAACCTTGGCGAATCGACCAATCACGAAATGGGCCATACTGTACGAGAGCCACGCCACTGGTTCCACCACGAGGTTATAGAGTGGGAGGTGACGGGACAAGCAAGAGAGGCAGACCACGAGCGGGTGATAGGGTGGAATTTGGCTGCAATGACGGAGCAGGACGAAAAGGCAGCCGGGAAGCTATGTTGGAGTTAGCAAGGAGAGAGCACACCTGAGTGCCGGGTGCACGGAGGACGAAGTCGAGCAGGAGGCCACATGGTGTCAGGAAGCACTGGGCAAGGTTCTAGACGCCACAGCAAAGAAAATCAGGATCTGCGCAAAATCGAAGAGGTGGTGGAATGCCGACATCAAGACGAAAGGAAGAGGCTCGGCAAGAAAAGAGAAGAAATGGACGAAACTTGGTGGGGGCAGCCCAAGCGAAAGCAGACCTGCAGAAGTCTATTGGAAATCCAAGAGCCAAATGTGGAGCGACTACTTGCAGAACCTCCGAGGAGCTGAGGTCTGGAGAGCAGCAAATATGTCGACCCTCGGGCGGGCGCGACAGTTGAGGCTCTGACGGACAGAGAGGGCAAGCAAGCGAACACCGCCATGGAGAAGGAGGAGATGCTGAGGCTAGAGTCCTTCCCTCTAAATGATGACGACCACTACTACGAGCTACCTCCGGCCGGAAGTGCGCATATGAGAGTTACTGAGCAAGCAGTCGAGCGGGCCCTATACTCCCAATCAGTAAAGAAAGCGCCAGGCCCAGACAAACTGACCTTCGGAGCCATTCGCCTGCTCTGGAAGTGGGATAAAGAGAGGGTCGTAAGGCTGGCGAAAGCAGTAATTCGCACAGGACGACATCCAGCAGTCTGGAAACGAGCCAGTGGAGTCGTCATTCGCAAGCCCGGCAAGGACGACTACACGAAGCTAAAAGCGTACCGCACAATCTCACTGCTCAACTGCATGGGAAAAGTTGTTGAGAAGGTAGTTGCGGAACTGCTGTCAGAAGAGGCCGAGCGGAGGGGGCTACTGTGCGATGGACAATTCGGCAGCAAAAAGGGGCGGTCGGCCATCGATGCAGCGGCCATCATGGTCGACAGGGCGCACGCAGCATGGACGAACGGCGCCATAACCGGTGTGCTTCTCATGGATATCAAGGCAGCCTTCCCGAGCGTTGCAAAAGGGAGGCTAGTCAACGCAATGAAGGTCAAGCTCATGGATGGAGACCTCATACGATGGACGGAAAGCTTCCTCTCAGAAAGGACAGTAGAAATGATAATCGAGGGTAATACCATGGAGAGACACCCAGTGGAAGCAGGGATCCCGCAGGGCTCACCTGTGTCATCAATCCTCTTTGCAATCTACACATCAGGACTGATTAAGTGGGTCGAGGAGTACGTCTCAGCCGAAGGACTCTCGTTTGTGGATGACCTCGGTTGGGTGGCGTCTGGAAGCGACGTCAATAAGGTCGTCACGACACTTGAGAGATGGGCAGCAAAAAGCATTGAATGGGCGAATCGACGAGGGCTGCAGTTCGATACAGCGAAAACGGAAGCGGCACTGTTCACGCGCAGACGAGGCCACAAGAAGCACCTCCGGCCGAAGCTACCAGCAAAGATAAGAGTCGCAGACGGGTTTATACGATTCAACAAAGAGGCGACACGCTGGTTGGGCGTCTGGATGGATGCGCACCTGACGTTCAAAGAGCACCACAACCGATGCATGAAGAAAGCCAGGGCAGCCGAAGCCAGACTCCGAACTCTTACAAAGACATTCGGGGTTGTTCCAGAGAGCGTGAGAGCCGTCCAAATAGCATGTGTACAAGCAGTCGCACTATATGGGAGCGAGCTCTGGTGGGATCCCAAAGAAGTAGGCAGGCGAGACGACCTTCAACTTCTCCTGAACCAACAAGCTAGATCCGTTCTGGGTGCGCTGCCCACGACCCCACGTGGGGCACTGATGAGAGATGCAGGGCTTACACCCGCGCCGGTAATCTTAGACTCCAGACAACAACGATTCACAGCAAGACTGGCAAACGCATGCAGCAGCAAACTAAAGGAGCTGCACGAAGACCCCTGGTCGGGCGCACCAATATGCAGAGAAGTCGAGAAAGAGCATGAGCATGGCCGGACAACCGAAGGCATGAGCTGGCCAGCCCCGGGCGAAGAACCAGTAGTTAAGACCATTATACTGGATGACGACACCGCAGCCAAGAGAGCCGCAGAGCGCTGGGCAAGAGAGAAGGAAGCAAAGGTGGGAGCGGGGGTCTGGATGTGGTGGACAGATGGATCGCGCTCTGACGATGGCCGAGTGGGAGCCGCAGCAGTGTGCAAACACGGAAACGAATGGTGGGCCCGCCACAGTTATCTAGGCACTGGACGGATGGAGGTCATCGATGCCGAATTGTGGGCGATCGGACTCGCGCTCGGTGTGACGATCAAGAAGAGAGAACCACTGCAAAAGCATGGAGTAAAGACGGTGGCGATCATCAGCGACTCACAAGCCGCCATTCGACGGACGGCACATCTGGAGCCGGGCCCTGGACAGCGATTAGCGAGACAGATCAATCGAAGAGCGCGGGCCCTCCTCACCCATGGCATCGCAATGGAGATTCAATGGGTCCCTGGGCACTCCGGCATTGCCGGGAACGAAGAAGCAGACCGCCAGGCGAACTTAGCCCGAAATGCGAATGGAAGCACTGCAATAGAGCGGCCATACACCTCGGCTTCAAATATAGCTAGGCGGATCTCCGAGGGAAGATCAGCAGCCAAGGCGCGGTGGGAGGCCGACAAATGCAGTAAGCACTTCGGCTACAGGCTGAAGGGCAAGGCAGGCAGTAAGAGACCCATCCCAATGGCAAGTGCAAAGTCATTGGCAACTCGATTCTACCGACTAAAATGCGGACATGCACCTACTGGAACTTACCTCAAACGGTTCGGACACCGAGAGGACGACAAGTGCTGGTGGTGCGGAGGGACGGCGGCCCAGACGCGGGAGCATCTTTTCCGTCACTGCGGCCGTTGGAAACACCAGCAGCAGGAGCTCTGGAAGAAGGTGGGGAAGGCAACGGGCTGGAAAGCGGGCAGGTGTCGGAAGGTACAGATATCTGAGCTGTTTTCCATGGAGATATGTGACAAGGCGGTGATGGACTTTCTGGCGGCCACGGACGTTGGGAAGTTCCCGCCTACGTGAGGCATTGAGCATGGAGGTGTCTATCGTTTGCTTTTCTTTTGTCATGGAATTTTTGATAGAGGCGGTCAGTCATTCACTTTACTTTTCTTGTGTCAACGGGGATGAAGGGTAGTAGGTGGGAGCTCCGCCATCTAACCGGCTCTCCCGGAGGCGGAGGTGTTGAGGGTCCTGTCATACTCTAGCTAGAGTAAATACAGTATGAATAAACAACAACAACAAAATACTTGGCATTTGGATCTAGTTCAGCAGAGAAGCACCCATCAACGAGCTTTGCGATAACCGAAGATACTATTGCAGAATCAATGATATCCAAGGATAATTGAAGATATCCGAAGTACTATCATCATATTTACTATATAATACCCATGCTTCATCACCCAACTGCATGGATTGCAGCTACTGGTGAATGAGGAGTGTTCTAGTCAGTTCACGGAGAATGTCAGTCCGCGGAGTGACTAGTCAGTTCACGGAGTCCCACCTTCCGTGAACGAACCAGTCAGTTCACGGATCTGTGAACTGACCAGTGCTAATTATGCTCAACCAAAATTAACAGTTACTCTGATTGCAAAGTTATGTATACATGAAATATGCATAATTTATTGCTCTTTCAATTCCCGGTCTCTAATTTACAATATCTCTAATATTGATAGAATGGTTGTGGAAAAACGTCGATTTTCGGCGTTTTTTGGGTGTGTTTTTAAAGCTGCTCTATCAATTTTAAAGATATCATAAATCAAAGACCGGGGATTGAAAGAGCGATGTATTTTACATATTACATATATACATCTCTTGGTAATTGGACAAATACTCGCAGACTTAATTGGACCGAGCTTTTGTCATTTTTGTCAGCGCCGCCATGGCTCCGTGAAGTGACTGGTCAGTTCACGGAGTTGTGGTAGACTCCATGAACTGACCGGTTAGTTCACGGAGCCTAGTTACTCCGCGGGTTGACTGGTCACTCCGCGGACTGACATCCTCCGTGAACTGACTAGAACAAGGAGTAACACTCAGGGCCAGGAATTCTTTGTTTTCTTCTTTGTAATGACCACTATATATTTTCTCTCGCAATCTGGAAATCTGCAGACCGGCTAGATGAAAATCAATACACCGGTCAGATCACAAATTTCAAAGCCGCCCATGGCATAGACCAGCCCAGTCGATGCCCATATCTAACCAGACTAACTAGTTGAGAAAACTGATATATACAAACAAGAACAAACTTTTACCAAGCAGCTTTCGCCGATACCCAGCAGCTTTCGCCGACTGTGCGAAACTTGAACTGTGTGAACCTTAAGAGGAGGTTCAGGAGGCGGTCACTTTCGCTGACGTTGAGAGCCTCAGGACTAAACCTTGAATTAGTGACGTCTAGTCAACTTCTGGGGGTAGAGTCAGATCATCATCGGGGTCGTCTATCGGATTGATTGCACACATTTTCGAGTGCTGGCTGGAGGCATTTGCAGGCTGACTGGACACCTTCGGGGGCTGTTTCGGTGATTCAACGGCAGGCACTGGATCGGGGTTAATTGGGGTCTCGTCAGCCGGTTCAAGAAAAAATCTCGTACGTGTTGGCGACTTTAGAAGTTGATAGTAGAGAGTCGACTCATCAAACTTAACGCCTCTAGCCATGAAAACCCGGCCCGAAGTGATGTCCAACTCTCGGTACTGTGTCGAAGTCTCTGCCGAGTATCCAAGAAGCACACACTTATTGGCATGATTGGGTAGTTTCTTTCAGAGGTCTCCATGGATCCATGCATAGACTAGGTGGCCGAAGGTTTGGAAGTGGGAAATATTAGACTTCTTTCGGTACCATTGGGCGGATGTCGAGTTCGGGATCGGTCGAGTCGGTAGTCGATTTTTAATATATGTTGGCGCAAGTTGACTGACGTCACTGCTCGGGGTTTAGCCCGGAGGCTTTCGACGTCATTCGGAGGTGTGGCCGGAGTGTTCTCGGGCATCGAGCCGAGAGCACCGGCCATCCACCTGGACTTGAGCACGACATCCGGCTCCGGATGCTCGGCCCCGGATATGACTTAACTCCGGGCCGGCTCCGGGTATGGCGCGTTCCGAGCATGATGCCCATTCTCTTATATAGAGCTTTCTCTTTCTCTCTCTTTGTACTTTAGACAATTCAGTACATTCGTTCTTCCTCTCTGATTTGCTCTCAACAATGTAGACCGCTGTAGACACTGCTTCTGCCCAGAACTTATTGTATGAGCATCGATCGTGCATGATCCATCACCGTCTGGTTGCATCTTTCCAAGAGACCGTTTTGTTGCTGCAAGTATGATGTCGAAACCTCTTTGGTAATGCCCTCCTCGGCCATATACTCTAGAAACTTCTCTCGGCTTGCATATTCTCCTCCGCCATCCACGCGGATTCGGCGCACCTTCGACCTCGGGTGCTGTTTCTCAGCCATAGCAATATATTCTTTGAACTTCTCAGGGGCCTCGGACTTGGCCTTCATGAAGTAGACTTCGGTGTATCTTGAGTAGTCATCGGTAAACATGATAAATCGGAAGCTTCGCATCGTCGGGGTCGGCATTGGCCCTATCACATAGGAGTGAATCAGTTCGAGAAGTCGTGTTTTAACCTTGTCTTCGGCTTTCAAGGGTTGAGAAGGCCCTCGGAACATCTTCCCCATTATGCAGGCCTCGCAGGTGCTGTTCGACGGGCTCCTTGCATGCAATTCGATGCCCTTGACTAGATACGGGAGTCGCTTGATAGCCAGTAGCGAGAGATAGCCGAGCCGAGTATGCCATATAAGGATGTCTTTGTCGACAGCGGACTACCAAATGCTCGAGTACATCTCGGTGACTTCTAGAGCGATGCTCTGAGTCAGGACAGCCATGACTGCCATAGAGGCCTCCAATGCCCTCGAAGATGGCAGGGCATAGAGCATGAAAAGATTGTTGACCAGTGGTGCATGGTAAACAACTGTCGAACCAATAGTAGCCACTGCTCTATTTTCGATGCTGAAGTCGACCTTCACTCCCTTTCGCATAAGTTGGATGACGCTGAGTAGATTGTTCGTGCGGCACACCGGTACGTATAGAAAATTCTGTAGAGTAACTTTCGCTGGACTCGCATTGGGTCTATCAGTATCACAATATACATGCTTGCAAAGTATGGCACAGACAATGCCGGCTCGGTGGTAGTCTACAAAGGCCAGTGCAAGAAAACACAGAAGTACTCGCTGTGTCTCCATTTCGCCATTAACGCCATCTCCACGGGTTTGCTCGCCGCTGGAAATTGCACCATGCAGGCACTGATCTCGTCGACGAAGGGCGAGATCAATAAGAGTCATAAGAATAATGACTGGGTGGAAATCGGCGTGATAAGCTTCCGGAATCTACGGCGGATCAGTATGGATCGCGTAGTGCTGTGGTGGTTGCTTGCGCTTAGCTCTGTTCCGTTGCATCTGCGGTGAGTGTGCAGTTTCCTTGCAATGATTACCATTAACATAGCATACAGATTCAATTCGGTGGTGTTTACGACAGTCGCGACGAATGCCTATACCGGTGTGGTCACTCCAGAATCATTTCTTGTCCAACCATCGTACACTATGCCGGATGAATGCACCTACGGCTGTAACAGCGTCTTCGGGTCCTCAACGTTCAATGACCGTGTCAAGTACATCTATACACACGCAAATTCGTTCAAGCAGTTGGAGAAGGTCGACGGCATAAGGGCATGCGGCTAGAGTTTCATAACAGCACACCACAACCTGGTCCTGGTCACCTCCAACAACAATATAACAGTCTCAGGGGATAGCGGTGGAGAGCCGGTGGTGATACCGTTCGAAATTTACTTCCACACCAACGTCAATAACGCCCGCTTCTACTCGTGGATATGCGGCCCGGAGGTTGTTGTTGTTTATTCATACTGTATTTACTCTAGCCAGAGTATGACAGGACCCTTATCACCCCCCCCCGCCTCCGGGCGAGCCGGTTAGATGGCGGAGCTCCCACCTACTACCCTTCATCCCCAGCAGCCCGGAGGTTGAGTGGTGTGACATCCGAAGCGTGATAGACATGGTGAAGTCGTCGGAATGGAGAGTCGAAGACCAGCCCATTGAGTACTGTCTCGCCGAATCTGTGCCAGAGCAGTGTACTCTGAACTTCAACACCCCCATCATGATCGTCACGCTGATGTGCAACATCATTAAGGCTATGTGTATGTACTGCGCCTTGTTCCGATACAAGCGGACGGGGCCTTCAGTACTACTGACCACTCTCGGTGATGCAGCGGAATCATTTTTGAGATCTCGAGATGAAACCACAACAGGACTTTGAATCGCGTCCAAGAAAACCTTCCGTGACAAAACAGCTTGGGCGAACCTACCGCGACCCCAGCAGTGGACTAACAAACAATACCGCTGGTTTCATGCTGCTCCGAGAAAGCTCTGGATATTAGCCACTGTTGTGTAACATCTCCTTCCCATCCTACTTCTACATCCCCACATGACTGACTCCCATCCTCACAGTACTCTCCTCGGCATCCTTGTCACTGGCACTTTGCTTGCTCTTGCGCTGGTCCAGCTATCGAAAGCACTCCACTCTATCCCCGGTTTCACATACTTAATTCACCTTTGAGTTGGCTCCCCCAGCGCCTTCACCCTCATCGACTTGGAGCAAATACTCGACCAAGTACGCAGGGCTCCGCACACCCTGGGCACAGGATCAGCAGCGCAGCTCCTTCTTGTTGCAGCTCCCATATCATTATGCAATCCCATTCATGGTGCTGTCATTGCTTCTGCACTGGATGATCTCCGCAAGTGTTTTTTTTGTCAAAGCTCGTGTGTTTGTACACGAAGTCGAGCAGGTGTATACAGGGGGTGATGACAGAAGAAACAAGACGTTTGAGACGCTGGGTTACTTGCCAATCGCGATTATTGAAAGTATGTTCTGGGCGGCGGTGATGATGGCGGCGGTGCTGGAACATGCACAGAGAAAGTATAGACAGGGGATGCCATTTACCTCTGCGTACAGTGTGGCAATCAGCGCAGCGTGTCATACAGAGCACAGGGATGCAATTTTCGATAAGATGGTGATGTGGGGGGAGGTGAATAAAATGGGAGATGTTGGGCATTGTACGTTTGGAGTGCCTGGGGTGCATGGGTTAGTGAAGGGTAAATTATATGCCTGAGACGATTGAGTCTCAGCGGTACCAGTTGATAAACTGCAAAGGGTTATACATTGCAACCGAAAGTGAGTGAAAGTGGTTAGAAATAAATTCATTCTGTTTCCACATAGGATTACTAAGGTTGGATAAAGTATAGATATCGATTCCCGGGGCTCGTACAACAGAGTGACACATGCAGCCAACTCAGAGCCTTCCGCCTCGCCACCCTCGCTGGAAAACGTTGTTGTGGCGTTTCGTACTTGACAGCTACACCGACACAGAATACTCGAGACGAACGCTAATAACTCACCTTAATTCAACCGTCTGGCATTTTGTACTTTCTCACTGAAATGTCTTCCCACGGCTAACTATAATGCTATGCCACGTTGTACAACTTTCATCTTTACTGAATGGCAGGGCGCTAGGCCCCTAACAATTGAACTTCGTCACCATTGCCAGTAAAAATTTGCCAAAGCTGGACACTACACATCAATATCTTTATTTTCAGTTGTACATCTCTCTTCAGCAGTGGCGCTGTAGCGTTTCCAAGCCAATCCACAGCACTATGACGTGGCTATTGAGTGGAATTTTAGAAGAATATTCCGTGGCATTCTTGAGCCGATATTGGAGATAAAGTATCCGCAAAATTAGTACGCACTTGCAGCTTGGAGTGGTATGCCTTACTAAATCTTATGCACGGTTGCTTAGTCGACTGACACGGCACGTTCGGTATGCTGAGGTAATACACTGCGCCGGTTTGAGCCGCTTTGAATAGTATTGCAGTGCCATATGCCGCTCTTTATCACTGTTCGCATCCGCAATCTAACACCATTAAGCTTTAGTAAGTGCTCATAAAGGTTATAACTTCTTAGTCTCCACCACCCAACCCCTCTTCAATTCGTTGTAATTATTATACTACGTGTCAAAAACATACACCTACAGAGTGTACTCGGAAAAAAAATGGTGCGCCCCCGGTTGAGCTAGAGGCTAAATAATTATCATATGGAAAGATTTCGGGAATTAAAAGTTTCACAAACCATATGCATTAAATTACCTGTTTCAGCAAATAACTTACCAAATACAGTGCCTAATGCCGGGTATTAACGTACTAGCTTAATCAAGGGCGTTCTTTTATTGTGTGCTTACGGTAATTTTTGTTTCGTTCACCCGCTTTCAAGCTCGCGGGCAGGTTTTTTATCAGGCTAGGAGCGAGAAAATTTGGCAGACTATTTTACTATCTTTATACAAGGCGATGGTAATATAACCACATCTCTTTGAGTAAGGCGGTATCTTACTCACTTTATTGACCATTGGGAAACACATAGTCTGTGGGACTGCTCATGAGACAACGTCCAACGCACTAAATTTACCGCGCTTATAAGTGATTAATAATCTGTAAGATTCCTCAGACGACCTCCTTAGACCTAACGTCGACTGCTGACGGTTGCAACTTCACTTCGCTTCACCCCACCCTCCATCGCTCCCATGTCTGAGGATCCAACTCACTCGCACTCAGACCCCGACGCCGACACCTCAACGCCGTCAAAAGCGCCAGACGCGAAGGATCCTTTGATGCAACAGAAGGAGCCCGTGTCCCCGCATATAGATCGCACGTCGCACTGGCGCAAGGGCTGGCGAGCGGGTATCCGGCTCTGCGCAATTTTCACGACATGCATCTTTATTTTTAACATGATCATCTCGATATACGTGCTGGCGAAGCATGGAAGCGGCAGCGCGGGCAACGGAACAGTGGTTATGTACACCGGCAAGTGCAAGACGACGAAGCGTTTCTCGCTATGGCTGCATTTTGGCATCAACGCTGTATCTACGTGTTTGCTTGGAGCGGGGAACTACACTATGCAAGTCCTAAACTCACCGACCAGGGAGGAAATTAATAAGCACCACGCGTGCAGCCGTTGGGTGGAAATTGGCGTGCCCAGCTTTCGGAATCTACGGTGGATTAGTAAGGGAAGGGTAGTACTGTGGTGGCTTCTTGCGCTTAGCTCCGTTCCGCTGCATCTGTTGTGAGTTCCTGAGTGTCTTGCACCCCGTTGTAGTAGCTACTGACGGACTTTCCAGATTCAACTCGGTGGTGTTTACGTCCGTTGGGACAAATCTCTACTCCGGTATTGTGGCACCGAAATCGTTTCTTGAGAGATCATCGTACTATATCACATCGTGCATGTACGGCTGCAACTACAGCCAGTCTGACCCCATTCAGAATACAGATTGGAAAGACCGCGTCGAATATATCCGCACCCACGCGAGCTCTTTTGAGCGGTTGGAGAATGCTGCCTGTGTACGGAAATACGGCCAGAGCTTCATCTCCGACTACCATGACCTGATTGTGGTCACCTCCAATAACAGCCTCACAGTATCTGGAAGTAGCGGTGGAAATCCGGTGGTAATACCTTTCGAAATCTACCTGAATACCAACAACGCCCGCTTATACGAGTGGATTTGTGGTTTCGTGGGAAAGTGGTGCGATACCCGACAAGTTGCCGAAAATGCAAAGTCCTCGGGCTGGGAAGTCAATGGTCAGCCCATCGAGTACTGCCTGGCGGAACCCTGGCCAGAAGAATGCACCCTATCATTCAACGCCTCCATCATGTTCATCACTCTAATATGCAACATTATCAAGGCAGTGTGTATGTACTGCACATTGCTACAGTTCAAGGAATCGAAGCGTACGCAACTGCTGGTTACCCTTGGCGATGCAGCGGAATCATTTTTGAAGTACCCTGATTCAACAACGGCAGGACTTTGCATTGCGACCAGCAAAACTTTTAAGGACAGCAAAAACTGGGTGAACATACGACGACCTCAAAAGTGGGCTGGACGTGAAATCCGGTGGTTTCAGGCTGCCCCGATATGGCTCTGGGTATGCGTCACCTGTGTGTAAGACCACCTCTCCACCGACAAATTCCAGTGACTAATATGCGCGCACACAGAACCCTCCTTGGGATCATTGTCACTGGCCTCCTGCTCATTTTTGTGCGAGCCCAACTTTACGGAGCATTTGACAGTTCTGCACCAACCTTGTCTCAATACTGGCGTTTCGGCATTGGCTCTACCGACGTACTCACCCTCGTCGACTTGGACCGTATCCCACGTGGTACGCTTCCTTTAATCATCCTCGCCAATCTCCCGCAAGCAATCTATTCCCTCCTCTACCTCAGCTACAATGCAGTCCTCACACGTATGTTCGCCTCACGAGAATGGAGCCTCTACGCCTCCAAGCCCAAGGCTGGACTCCGTACCTCCTGGGCAGTTGGCCAGCAGCGCAGTACTTATTTTCTGCAGCTCCCGTTGCGATATGCGATCCCGTTCATGACACTCTCACTAGTCCTTCACTGGATGATCTCCAAAGCCTCTTTTATGTCGCGGTTCGCGTGCTTGTGCATGGTGTCGAGCGGCCGTATACGGGTGGTAAGGACAGGGGAAACCAGTCGTTTGAAACATTGGGGTACTCACCAATAGCTATCATTATGAGTATGATCACGGCGGCGGTGATGATGGTGGCGGTGGTGGGACATGCGGGGAGGAAGTACGCGCCGGGAATGCCATTTGCTGCGGCGTCTAGTGCAGCAATCAGCGCGGCTTGTCATTCAGAGGATGGAGCTGAAATTTATGACAAGGCGGTGAAGTGGGGGGAGGTTGGTGTAAGGGAGGGGCTTGGGCATTGTACTTTAAGTGAAGGTGAGGTGGGTGAGCTAGAGAAGGGGGAGCAATATGCTTAATGCGATTTAAGTCTTGGTGAAATAAGTTGATAAACTTCATAATGGGTGGTACGTTGTAACTGAAAGCAGCCGGAAGCGACAGGAAACAAATAACAGTTATTATGCAGAATGACTCCCGGGGAGAGCTGTATTATGCAGCTAACATTTCGTACTAAAGTTTATGTGAGATGTTCGTTGCTCAAAAGCTGAAAAAAAGACGGTGAGAAATTCGTCGCGAATAAGGATTATCGAATTCCTCGGTGGAGCTTGGGTGCTTGGAACCTATTTCGTGGTCGTAGGTCTGTAGTTAGAATAGGATGTTAGAATAGGATGTATGACGTTGTTGCAACACACTAAAAAAACATATGTAGTAATCACTTGAGTCATTGTGTCTTGGCCTGCAGGTCTCTGTGTGTACAGACTGGCACTCTTGCCTCCAAGTCCTTGACTTTTGTTGCATTAATGCCAGCTCTTTGCCCATGTTCTCCTTGTATATTAGAAGGTCTGTTCCTTCCCTGATTAGGGTGGAATTCATTTCTTTCACTTCTTTGATGGATGTTGCCAGGGTGATGATTTGTTCATTTTGTTTGCTTATATTATTCTTGACTTTGGATGGTGGTGCCTGTAGGAGCTGTCCTAAGGTACCATTCATTGAATTCGCAACTTCCAGTGCTTGTGCTAGGTCAAACTTTGTGAAGTCCACCTGTATCTGTCTTCCTATCACTTTTTGAATCAATCTGAAACCATCTATATATCCAGCTTCTGCTGCAGATGAGTTACTTTTGATCTTTATGGATTTCACACAGGGATTGATATAGGTAGTTGTTGATATTGAACTCAAATCATGGTAGTCAGTGTATTACTTCCTTGCAATCATCATATATGTGTTTCCATTGACTATGGGCTTTCTAATATATCTAGCAGTTGTTATTACAGGGAATGTTAACCAACAATATGATTCAGGGTTGCGGAATATTAATGTCTGGTGGTAGGTCATTTAAAATCCTGTTGATTCTGAAAGTATTCTGCAAATCGGAATTTAAATTGGAATTGTTTTTTGACTAACTTGTAACACACAATTGTTTCAAAGTTGGCTTGGATATCTGCCTGATTGAACTATATTTCCATTAGCAGAGAAGTGTATCTCACTAATGATATGCCAGGTACCAAGATAAAAGAGACTCAAGGCTAATGAACAAGGGTGAGCAGAGAAGACAGTCTTACTTCTCAATTCAGATCAAGAAGGTATTGAATGTGTCGTCACTGCAATTACAGGTGGAAAATATGAACTACTTTGGTGGTGATCTGCAAGCACAGTGGATTGTTGGATTAGGGTAGTTATGTTCCAAGTTTTCATTGGTTTCTGAACAATTGTGTTAAACTTAGGAGTTCTAGAGTTGTCTTATCTTATTGTCTATATACGTGGAGAATGACTTCTCTTATATACTATGGTAAGTACGGTGTCATGATGTCAGGCCGAGGCATGGACGTCATGAAGTCCTACGCCACCATAAGCCCATCCAGAGATGGCCGCACCGTCATGACAGATGACGTCGGTCAAGTAGCATATTGCAACAAATTGTAATGGCGGAGGCCGAGTGATGGCCGAGGGCTGAGGCCGGGTAACCGCCCAGTACATAGACACTTCGCGGGAGTGCAATTGCACTCCAGCGATCATCTTACCATACAATGATATGACTTCATCACTTATTCTCGTGTGCAACCGTATCTACTCATACTCTAGAGTACGGAGCCATACTGGCCCGTACCCGTCCTTACACTATGATCGCTCTTTCAGAAATTGGATACGTTTCGCATGCGGAATTCGTGATCAACCCCTTTTTCCAACGCGTCACTACGCGTAAAAAGACAAACAAAGACCTCGAAAAACAAGCAATTATACTTCAATTCCTGTAGAAAAGTCATATAGAACTCAATTCTATGTCGCTAACGTTTGTTAGAGCGAGAAAACTCTGCAGGCATCGGTGGTGGGCTACTAGCCGAGGCAATTGACTACCGGAACCCAGCGGTTCTATGGATGTCGAAATCAGAATCAAGGTGGAAATCTATACCGATCACGATACTCGAAGAGAGGATTGCTACCCGGCATCCCGGGGATGCTGGCGGATATACACTAGTTCTGAGCCAATGCTGATGACTACTTATCGATTATCACCATTCCAAGAAGATACAGACGTTAATCGTTCCTTGAAACGCATTACCGGCCACGATGTCCTTACCCCCGAGATTAAGTTCACAAGATCATTCAACGAGAGAAATAGTATACGAACGATAGATCAATTAGTCGGAAGACTAGGGAAGGCCGCGGCGCCGTATCAATAACGCATCAATTCATTGTCACAACGATAAACGCGTTTGATCAAGCTCATTTCACGATTACCTTTTACCGAACGGAGCGGAAGCTCTGAAACGCAGTTACGAAGCGTCGGTATTCCACGAGCACGGAAGTTCATCTACGGCGAATGACGAAACGAGCACGGAAGTGCATCTACGAAGAATGACTAAATGGGCATGGAAGTGCACCTACGGAGAATGAGACTCATGCGATCGGAGGATCGCGATTACCTCTCTACAAGACGATTGTTCTACATGTGGTGTATCACTGGTCCATCGAGAATCGAGGTCAATGCAAATTCCTTACATAAAGGAAAGCTGAAAACCGAGGAAAAGTCGAAAGATCATAATGCTGCCAAGGCCATGGTCGACACTTAAAGGCCAGCTGGAGAGCCTGGATGCCAATGTCGAATGAATGACAAAAACCAAAGTCGAGGGCGCAAACGATCGACGCCGAGACTTGGAAATTCACTTCGGGAGTGCAGGTAGACTTGGAGTATACCCAATTGAGTTTATTGATTGATGCAGACACAATTCCGGAGGTTAATTGACCCCGAGAAGCGCGTCACCGGCGGAATGGTCACACCCCCGAGAAGTCCTCGACATACGTTCGACAAGATCATTCTCATACGATTGAACACCGGAACAAGTCAAATGTCACTGAATTTACCCTTGAACGCGTTGATTCATTGGCCACCGAGCCAAACGCGAAGTCAACGACAAAGACAAGTTGATACAGGCTACTATTGCACGAGATCTACAAGTGAAGTGCACCGGCGGAGGATGACTATACACGATTATTCGATCTCTTCTTTTACCAACAATCGGGACCCTCAGTTCAAAGATTGCCGAATGCTCTATAATTCACCTTATGCATGAGATTACCGAACATTTGATTGTGTAACACCGGGAGCTTCGCTCCAGGTTTACCCGGTCAAAGTAGTATCCGTACTTAATTCGGGACTTGCTTCGAAGGTACGTTAGGAGGTTCGCTCGGGATGTGAAATCACTAAAAGATTCTGAACGAAAAGAATAGCTTTTCAATGCGTATATTGTTAAGGCTTGTTCTCCTCGCTGAGAAGGTTGGTGATGCCTTCTACCCTCGAAGAACCCAAGGTCTTTATACCTTCGTCTTCGCTTCTAACAAATACTTCTATCTACGCTTTTCTCTAGAGCTCCAGCACCGTAACCACCTTCGAACCAATGCCCGTTCCTTCGCAACTACCGCGGCCCCCATCTCTCGATCCTCTATCGTCTTTATCGTCATTAGATTATACTCAGACCATCGGTATCCTTTACGACATCAAGCTCGCGGGCTTGTGCCTCCGGACCAGTGGTATCCTTCCGATCTGATCACCTCCAGACGAATAGGCCTCTTTCGATAGAGAGCAGCTTCGCTGTTCAGAGTCGGCACATATTCTTAGGTCGTCGGCTTCTGGCTGGCGCCATTCAGTTGCTTGCCGGCTGTCCGTTTGCTATCGGCGAGCGTCAGCTTCTTGGCCGATGCCATTCAGCTGTTTGTTGGCTGTCCGTTTGTTATCGGCGATTCGGAGCAGAAGCGACCGCGGCCATTAACTAGCCGTCGTTGCTTATTGATGGTGTGGGTGTTCGTTTGCTGGCCATCCGAAAAGATTGGCTCTGGCATCCGAGACGAGTGATAGCCGATGACATCTAATCAGGGAAATCGCGGGTGATCGTACGTGACCTCGCTGCGAACTTGCTAGGTGTAACAGATTGCCACTGCCGACGGCAATTGCGATTGTAATTACACTTCTACGAATCCACTGTAGACGGTTCAAGGATGATACTCAATTTTACAGTATGATGATCGAAGCAATGTCAACAATTATCGGCATACCCAAGATCCACAACCATAACCTCATGGAGCTTCGTCGGTGCTTGGTACATCACCAGCCGGCCCTGCTTCTACTCCGAGCATCTTCAGCCTGTTACTACCCGAGGTTGACGAACCAAAGGGCTACCAGCGGTTGACGAACCAATGGTGAATTCTTATCAGACACATATGCTTATATGTGATTGAGGAGAAACGGACAGTGGGTCCATAGGCCCCTCCTCCGACTATTCAATTAATCTCTCTCTACGGACTCCAATCGGTGCTCCAGGAGAAGAAGATAATGTGCACTTGAAATACATCTCGCGGTGCAATGGGCCCATAGGCCCCTCCTCCGAATATACAAATTCTTGGAGTTACTGCATACGCATGGCATTTGTCGCACGGATTGGACAATGCTCACGGCTGCTGGGAGCGACTTTGGACGTCAGACCCTCGGAAATACCAGGCGAGACCCAATCGCTGGACGACGAAGAGCAAGGAACAGTGGCGGTAGTTGCGGCAGAAGAGTTACACATTGACGGTGCTTGAATGACTGCTACCGGCTCGCCGAGGCAAGAAGGGAGTACCGGACGGCGGGGGTTCCCATCGAGGATAACTCGTTATGACAAGGGCTCCTGGTTTCCGCAACATCTACCGCTCCATCTTTTGAATTATTTTCATGGCTAACACTTGTGGAGCAGGTACGGTGCCTTACTGATTGATATAAGCCCGTACGGATGTCCGAGATGACACTGAGTCGCACATGGGAAACCACACATACCCTGAATCCATTCATCCAATTAATGAGAAATGATGGCTAGCTACCGCAGCAGCCACAGAATGCAGATTTCACGAGCCCAACACTCCCGAGAAGAATAACAAGAGGCTCTTTGTCTATATGGCATCCGATTCGAGGTTTCGTTTGAACCTCTACTCTCTTCTTTAAGAAACTCTTACTCTAGATGATATGCAACGAGAATTGCAATCGCTAGTATCAAGCGATGATGGCAACCGGAAGTGCCAGAATCAACGAAAATCGATAAGAGCAGTGTTGCCAGTAGTCCGGACGGTCCCGGTCCAGGATAGGGATCAGTGCAGTCCAGTGCGCAAAATAATTGCACTGGACTGGACTGGAAATTTAGGGTGTTGCACTGGACTGATGCGGTGTGGACCAGCCCAGTGCTAACAATTTAAGTAATACCTGACAAATGGTATAAGGGTGACTTCTACTCGGAACTCAGACTCCTCGGATAGTATCCTGTATGGAAATCATTCTCCTTGCATATCATTGCTTTCAAGTCGTCACTGTTGGGCAGATTTGTGTAGCGTATAGATATCACGTGACATTGGGCTAGGGTTTGATTTTGCGGGTGAGCCTGTAAATTTTGAACGACTACGTGTTATATTAGACAATTGAGAGCGTGCGAGTTAAGAGACAGCATCACAGATTTCACAGCTGCACCAATTAGTCGACATACACTTCCAGATGGGCTTGGAAATGGTGCAATAATCGCACTGCTAGATTGGCAGTGCAGACCAGTCCAGACTGATTCCGGACCAGTGCGCAAAAATTGCGCACCGGTCCGATCCCAGTCCGAATTTTGAATGGACTGTACTGGACTGGACTTGAACGGTTCCAGTCTGGACTGGTCCGCACCTGGACCGCTGGCAACACTGGATAAGAGAATCGACATAAGACTCAATACCGCACACACCGGCATAATCACAAGTTGTCGATGGAGCACCGATCCCCGAAGAGGGGGATGACAGCCCCGGAACGCGAGCAACCACCGATATCCTTGCAGAGAAGGATGGCGACTTGAAACTCTTAGCTGAATAACGAAGCTCTCAATATGCACAATCATGAATCAATGAGAAATGGCTGCTAGGCGGATGGCACTTATTGAGCCACGGGAAAGCCGCGGAATGCAGATTTCTCGAGTGCACAGTGCAATCGTGCACTGTCTTGAGAAGGATAACAAGAATCTTCTCACCGATATGGATATACAAGGTTACGTTTTAATTCTACCCTATTCTTCAAGAAACACTTACTTTATGAGTGATACTGCATGATTGGCAATCGAATGCAGATACAGAAGCACAAAGCCTCAATTGCAATCGAAATGAGAATTGACACCGCATGCACCGGCATACTCACAAGTCGTCGACGGAGCGCCGACCTTAAAAAAGAGGGGGATGACCGTTCCGGAAACGGAGAATCCACCGCTACTGCAAACGAAATCCGCACCGGAAGTGCTGGAAGGACACATCATCGCGCCTGGCGTACTGCAGACGTCAAGGGCACCAGGAAGTCAATGAAATGAACAGCAAGTGCACCTGGGAGTTCGAGAAATCGCTGGCTACGATGCTGGTCTTGATCACCGAACCGGAAGCACCACCGAACGGATCGGATGCACAATCGCCTACAACCGACGATGACAATGGGATCGTACAAGCGACCAGAAGGCCAGATACATCAGCAATCGAGATGTCAAGCTGCGCGGAATGCGAATTGGCAGGACTGCTTAATGGGCGTACGAAGGCTACCGCAATTGGACTCAGAGCCGAGAGCGCAATCGCATCGAATTCACATGGTATCTATGACCTTGTACGAAATGCTTACGAATTAGATATGTCAACGAATACTACCCTTTGAGAGCGGTTCAATGGGCTTCCCCCGCCAATCTCAGTTGAAGCAGTTCTTAGATTCCATCAAAAAAGAAGAACTTTCGAAAGCCAATATCGGCCGAAGTTCGCGTCACAGTCGGCAATGACTTCTACTGACATCTACCACCCTTCGAAACCACGATGCTAAACCGTGTTGAGGTCATGTCCATGACCATGATCCTATAAATAGAACTGGCAAATCCATGACTTTAGTCGGTCCACGAATTCGGAAGTCGAATGCATGAGAACCGGAGAATGGATGCCTTGATGCACCTAGAACACAAGCATACTTTATTACTTTATGAGTATTACCTTATGGCACGCTTACGAGTTAGATACCGCAACTCAAATGAGTATGTACGAATGCATGTCGATATATGATGACTGCAATCGAAGGCTGGACGAAGCCGAAACAAATCAACCACCATTGGATCTAAAGCTGAATGCGAAGCAAAAGTCAAAGACGAAGAAAATCCGGATAGCCGATATACGAGTCAATCTGGAGCCAATCGATGAGACATACAATCAATGCCGAGCGCGGAGGCTATCACCGATGTGGTCTGCCGTGGGCTTGGAAGTTTGGATTTGGAGAACCTGGAAGTCCACTTGGATATTCGGAACCATAGACTCGAAGGTTTACTCGAAGGTTTACTGGAAGGTTTACTCGAAGGTTTACTTGATGGGGTACTCGGATCTGAGCTGCGCCTGGAGCCGAAGCATACTTGTTTGCACTGCAACCGAGCTCGAAACGCAAAGTCGAAAGGCAACCAAAGGCCGAAACCTCGGAAGCATGGCCTGACATTCAGCAGCAATTATCAAGTTGAGTATACCCATTGAAGCCAGTTGACTGCTGCAGAGACTATTCCGAGATGAATCAGAGGCCAATCGGCCCATGGAATGTGTCACTGATACGAACGATCGATGGCGGAAGCCAATGATGACATGAGCTCGACCGAGCCGGCAGTATCGGGTGCAATGGCTTGGATCCGGAGGGCTGCATGTGAACTTAGAGTCGGAGATATGGAAAAGCAGGAAGGTTACTTCGGAGATACATTCGGAGGTGGACTTAGAGCGAGGCCTGCTGCGGGAACGGCTTGGATTCGGAGATCTGGAGTAATTAGAGGTTTCCTTCTCTTCTCTTCTCTTCTCTTCTCTTCTCTTCTCTTATTGGATCTCGGCCCGGTACAAATGGCGTCGGCATGGGGTTTTACTACCAACCACTGGTGGTGGAGTTTCCCGTGCGCCGGATCCACCGAATGGTCACCCTTGAGCGGTACCGATCGGTTGCGGGATTTATGAGGCAGTACGAGGGTGTACGAGTCTGGATCTTTATTTCTTTGCTTCTCTTCTCTCTTCTCATGTACGGGTATGGCAGCCCAGGGGTCTGCAGCTAGAGAGGGGGATGATGTAATGGCGGAGGCCGAGTGATGGCCGAGGGCTGAGGCCGGGTAACCGCCCAGTACATAGACACTTCGCGGGAGTGCAATTGCACTCCAGCGATCATCTTACCATACAATGATATGACTTCATCACTTATTCTCGTGTGCAACCGTATCTACTCATACTCTAGAGTACTGAGCCATACTGGCCCGTACCCGTCCTTACAACAATAACAATAGTAGATACAGTCGCAAGTTTTCTTGTACATACTTATATATTTGACTTTCAAATGTAGCTGATTCCCAAAGATATTTGTATCAGTGGGTCTTTAAAATATCCCAAGGCAAGATAAGCAGATGTGTCTCCAATAAGACTGCATAACCAATCGATTTGTCCAGTTGTTTTCTGATTTCAAATGATTCAGGAAGTGTTTCAGGTACCATAATAATAGTAGCAGTCTGAATAGTGTGGGTACTGGCACATGAACTGAAAATATAACTTGTAGAATCCATTGATGACTTGTTTTCCTGTCAAGGTTTCAGTGCTCAGATTCTAGGGGTTTTAAAAACAAACTAAGATTTGGAATTGCAAGTATTGCAAATAAGACAAGAGACTTGAAATCCAGAATCATACAAGTAAACAGAGTTTGATGATGCAGCTATTGATTGTTTTGTAGACTACAGAACAAATGAAGAGCAAACCAATTCTTTACTAAATCCTCCCTATATAAAGAAAATGCAATTGTCACCACCATATCTTACTTGTTCAATATACATCTGATTTACACCAAACTTTGTAATGCTTCTTGACAACTGCTGCATTTACCCCACTGTTGTATCCTCATCATCTTTTCAACAAATTTAGCACTACTTCATAACCAGTTTCTCTTCCCTCAAAATGTATTTCATTGATTGAAAACCTGTTGGTTATTCTGACAATCCATTAACATTTTTTTTTGCAAAACAAATATAATCATCATACATTGATCTTTATTGGATTATCCATCTTTAATGTACACATCCATGACACAAGTCATATATCCGCTAACTATAGACGCATATATGATGAATAGTTTCAGTGTTAACAATGCCCAGTCCACCATGTTAGAGATCTTGGATATCGTATATGATATTGTCTTTACAGTCAACCACTTAGGGTGTTTTCCACATACAGCGAAATACTTTGATACGGTAGCTCTATGAATGTTAGCAATTGCTGCTGCTGACATCCACAGCACATTGTCCAATACAAGCAAGGAATACAAGATATCCAAAACTTAGAACCGGAAGATTATTGAAGTAATTGTCTTTTTCATATTCATCTCTGTCAACAAACTTTATTTGTGTTCATTAAGTTTGTGGTTATAAGTTTCTCCCCTGTTGATTAGGTTCTGTTATATACTGGCTTATATACATAGAAACTAGATGTAAAGATGAGTATGTACTAGCAGGGGCCGGTGGGCCGTCCGAGATTTCCCCAGGACGGAAGGGACGGCGCCAAGGCCGTCCATCCCGTCCTTACTCCACAATGACGACATGACGGCCAGGGACTTGCCGGGGACGGTGACTTTGCCGTCCCCCGCAGTCAGCCACTGTCCCCGGCCGACATCGGGCGGTAAGGGTATGAATTTAGATGACATCGAAAATAGCCCTGAAAGCGCGCGGTAAGAGATATAAATGGGCCCATGCCAGGGGTGCTGCGACACTTGTATCTAACTACAGTGCTATAGTATGAGTAGGTGCGAATTATATGTATATAAAGGTTGAAGATATACCCACTCATCCAGAGTTTTCTTTATCAACCATCCATTCTTCGATACTCTGAATATTACAATGGACAATCCAGGCTCCGCATCTATTTATATCTCTTACAGCGCGCTCTCAGAGCTATTTTCAAATTCATCTAAATATATTTTGTAACCACCCGTTGTCGGCCGGGGCAGTGGATGACTGCGGTGACGGTAACTTCACCGTCCCCGGCCGTCTTTGCCGTCCGTCCCCGTCCACATTCAAAAAGACGGCACCGTCTCCGTCTGGCCCAAGGACGGACGGCGGCAAGCCGTCCGTCCCCGCCATTAGTGATCCTGGACGGACGGGACGACTGATTTCACTGCAAGTGGTGGGATGGTTCAAAGGCACTAGAGTCTCGTCTTCCTTGACGGTTCCGAAACTGTAGTAGGTGACTGTAAACGGTTAGGGTACAAAAGTAGAGAAAAGTGTACAGAGCATACCTTGTTCGTTTGGCAGGCGTTCCAGCATGGATTCATTAAACATATTGACATAGTAGTTGAGGGGGCTCAAGAAGGAATTTCGTATACATTCTTCCGGAGTAGCTACAACCTCGGGTGGGTAGAGATATTGTATAGCGTCTTCTACATTATCGACATCAGCTATCATATCCAGCCTGAGAGGAACATCAGTTTCATCCAATGAGATGCAACCTTGACCAATGTCGTCCTCCCATTATGCGTACTTGGTGTCAGAGGCGTTGCGTATAGGTTGGTCCAAACGCAGGATCAGTGTTCCTAAGCGGCCCGGCCCGGCCTCCATTTTGAAAGCCTGCGCTAGCGGCGGCCCGGCCCGGCCTGGGTCAAAAGCCGGCCGGCCGGCCGCCCGGCCTGCACGTGATTTAAAAAACTAGCATTGGCCTGCATCGGCCTGCATAAGCCTTGGTCTGGTTGATGGATGGAATACGGCAATGGCAGGGCTACGATGATTGAGTTGGATATAGTTTATATTTCGTACTTTGGAGACTTTCTTAGTATAGGCAGCAGAGAATCTTTCGAACAAAATATTCCGTTTAGGCTTAGTTCCGCCAAGAAAAGCCTGCAGGCCGCCAAGAAAAGCCGGCCGGCCGCCAAGCGGCCGCCAAGAAGCCTGCAAGCCCGGCCCGGCCTTCATTTGAAAGCCGCCGCTAAGGCCGGGCCGCTTAGGAACACTGCGCAGGATAGTGAAAGAAGGCCACAGAGGGAACGAAACAATTGAAGCTTCGATACCCTCAGTCATACCGGCAGAACGCACGACGGGGGCTTTCTGACGAAAGTCACCGCTTCCAAGGAATATTTTGCCCCCAAATGGGCCATGTCTTCCAGTAATGCATGTAAGGGTCTGTTCACACATTCCAACGCGGATCTGGGAGCCATTGGCATTTCTTCCCAGATAATGATAGTTATCAGCAGTGTTCCGAAGCGGTCTGATCGACCGCCCGGTAATCTATAGATTCGCAGTCCGGTCAGATGCGGTCACTGATTCGAAAGCCGGCCTTGGCATAGATCGGCCCGGTTTCATGTGGTAGATATCTAGCCTATTCAATTAACCTGTAGATATCTAGCATATCTTTAGAATCTGTGAATATCTACGCTAAGGAAGATTTCTGAAGATGACTGGTGCTTAGAGAAAATATTCATAGATATCCGTATTTATCTAGAGATATTTGTATTGGAAAAAGCGTTTGGACTCCCCGCGCTGGCATCAATTGGCACGAATGGGTTTATGCATGCACTCAATTCCGGCCATGTCCTCTGAAGTGGAGTGTTCAGTAGCTCGAAAATTCTCATTTCTAACCGCAGAAACAAATTGGGAGATTCAGTTATCCAGGCTGTAGAATGCTTGAAATCGTGGGAGAGAGCTGGACTTGTTAAAGCGGAGGAGATCTGTCAGGTTCAGGAACTACTTGTTGCTCTTGAGAAGAAGCAGGCTGCAGCACATGCTTCAAGTTAGTGGTGGGTTTTATGGGTCTTAGGGAGTAGAAACATTGAAAACTGGTTGGGGATCTGTAGATATCTATAGTCCGGCTAGATAAATTGCTGTAGATATCTATCAATTGATAAACAGGCTAGATGACCGCTGAAAAAGCCGCCCTTGGCACAGATCGGCCCGGTCGAGGCCTGAATCTGACCGATCTGACCGCTTTGGTTCACTGGTTATCGGACGCAGCGAGAAAGAGAGCGCGGTAGGAATTCAGCTTGATCTTGGAGTGAAGGTCGAAGTTAAACTGTTTAGTGTATGTCAGTGTGTTTGAAATGTCCCTTAAGATTGTAGGTATGAACTGACCTGAGAAACAGGTATTCCGAATGCGGAGTGAACCGTTCGTCCTCTTTCATACATCGTTACACTGAGTACCGTAGTTCCCGTGGTTGCTGGAACACGATATTCAGATAGTGGTTTCGTGCAGGGCGCAGATGCTAAAAATGACTTCCCACGGCCGGCTATGCCGTCCAAATAGAAGACAGTGCAAGATAGTAGTAGGATGTGGAAGCAATTGAATACGGATGATATGATTGAGACATCACTGATTCCCAAGCAAGATAGAAGTCAGGAAAACGTAGGAGTAACTGGACGAAGATCACACGAAACGATAAGAAAGTGGTAGAAGTCACGATGGTTTTGCTGCTAAAAACATATCAGGGTAACAACAAAAAACCTAAATTGGTTTGGAACAGCGCCACACAAAAACTTGCAAAGCCACAAGGCAAATTCTTCCGACCAATGAGAATGCTTTTGTTTTGTTTTCATCAGACTGTATTCACTCTATTTAGAGTATGACAGACCCCTAATCCCCGACACCTCCGTGCAAGCCGGCTAGATGGCGAAGCTCCGCCCAATGAGAATGCTTTGAGCAGACAAACCATGTGTATAACTATTAGACTATTAGATAACTTTAGCTACATTACAAATATAGTAGTGCCGACAAGCTGAGGAGGCAACGAATCAATGAATGACGCGATAACATTCTATCTGCGGCTGAATTTCCACTCTGCAACTAAAAAGCCCAGCGATGATCTGAACCCCCCGCTATCAGTTGCATGCTAGCATCCGCAACTACTTACCAGCAGTATCCCCATGGTACTGTGGTTCGCCCTCTGATGGGGAGAGGAAAAGAACTGACAGTGTTAAATAGTCATCGCAACCGCCACAACCCGACTACGCGGGCCTCCAAGTCTTGCCCTGTAGCGACCCCGAATTCATAGCTCCACCGCCTCCTCCGAGGCCTGGGAAGGTATAGGCACCGAACTACCACGTAGCCACAACTGAGCAGCTAACCAAGGAAGAGGAATGTCTGCGGGCTGCGATGGGGGATATTCTGGGCCATCATAGTCGTTGCAGCAGTGGTGATCATTGCATCCGTAGTCGGCGGGGTTGTCGGGAGCAGGAACACGCGTTCACCCGCACCTGTCGCTGACAACGACTCAACACCCACCTCCTCCGGTGCGACCCCAAACCCCACTACCCCGCAACACAACACAGCGCTTACAGTCCCCGTGCTCATGGACAACACCTCCGCCGCCGACACATACATCGTCGTCTACCAGTCCGTCTCTCAAGAACTGTATTTCTCGCGGGTCACTCTCGGCGGCTCCAGCGACATGCCCGCTCCCGTTGGCTCCGAATTCAAGACAAAACCGGGTACTCCACTAGCAGCACTCGCCTTCACCGACGGATCAGGCAGCACAAAACCTACCGCTTCCGATCTCCACATCTATATCTTCTACCTCGACAACTCTTCGTACCTTGCTGACGCAGTGCTTACCAACCGAACATGGAAGCCTGGCACGCTCCGCTTACGCAATATCCCCCCGCACGCTGCCTCAAAGCTCGCCGCTACCATCTGGCTGGGGGGTACACTCCCCAGTCCATGGATTTACTACCAAGAGGACACTGGGTATATCCGTGAACTGGGACTTAGCACGAACGGACGATGGATAGAGGGAAACTACGGCTCAACGATTGATCTTCGCGTGTCGCCGGGGAGCGGCCTAGCTACTTGTTATGATATCGACGAGAAGGGATATCAGAGGCTCAAGGTGTACGCGCAAGTGTCCGACGGCGCCATCGTGTCGAGGGACTACACCGAGGAGGGAGGGAAAGGGTGGAACGACTATTATCCTGTGTACCAGGCCGGGAAAAATGTTCAGGATATTAGTGTGGTCCCGAAAAGGAACAATATGACGGCAGAAGAAATGACACTTTTTTTTGTTGAGGAGGGTGGAGGCTTGCAGGAGCTAGGATGGACCAAGGCAAAGGGGTGGGCAAAGGTGGCGGAATATGTTATTGAGGAGAGTGGTGGGAAGGTGGGGGCTGCATTGGATACAGAAGGAGTAATGAGGGTGTACTTGCAGGAGGGGAATGGGACGGTGATAAAGGAGGCGACGGTGGGGAGGGATTCGAAGTGGGTAATTACTGGGAATACGATTGGGGATTAAACTCTATGAAGTTGTACGAAGGAATGTATGTTACATTACCACTTAATGCGGAAGCATCTCGACTCCAGAAATGCGGAGGGGTAAATTTTCATGCCAAGCGATATGCCTGTTTCTCGCCCTAGCGTCTCGTTGAGCTCGCTCGGCCAGAGGCGAATGAGCCTGCGAATGGGATAGCAAGAATAGGTTTTCGCACTAAGCCACCGCACTAAAGCCATTATTAGTCCATCTTATCTATTCAATCTCACCAACTGACACCACCTCCAAGTGAATTGCACTTCTTAACAAGAAAATACGCATCATGTGGAAATTTTATCCTCAGTAAATTTGGAAAAAACACTTGTAATTATACAATAACCACAACCTTGTAGTTATCTCCGGGTGCTGGTGAGTGGCGGAGACACCCAGAATGGTTGTTGGGCATCTTCAGGCATGAAGGGTGGGGTTACCGACTGAGTAGCCAAAACCGTCAAGGCTATATTGCTGAGCGGTTGTTGTAACCACCATTTTGTGTCACAGCCACATTGGACGAAAGCAGCGGTTGCAGCTATCTAAAACAATGATAGGCATCGAGGGAACCCTTGTAGCCAATGAACGTTATGAAACCTGGAAGGAAACGTGTGTGGGTCGTACAAGCCAATTGAATTCATCACGTGAGACGTCAGATCTGTGCGATACTCTCTTCGCCTGAAGCATCTGGAATTCTTACCTCATGACATTTATTCTGACTATGGGTCTGTCGCATTATGCCCCTACATCATAATTATAATAAGGACTCAGTGTGGAAGAGCGGGAGATTCACAAGGAAACAACTAGGACGCGGAAGTTGGTTGAAGTATGTAAAGAGATTAAGGTTTCTGTACAACGTATGTTTAGCGTCACCGCTAGATTATAATGCATCTAAGCTTGGCAAGCGACTAACAGTGTTGACTTCTAGGTTTAATAGAAGTCAATATGTACAATATCCTAATAAAGTCTAATTTTCTATACATACAAGTCCCGGAGGCGGCTTTGCCGCCTTATTAAGGTTTAAGGTGGCCTTATAGATGTCTCCAGCCAGCACTCAGTCAGTTCAGAGTCGCAATCTCCAGTCTGCTCGCAGTGAGTCTAGTTCTACTGTCTCCAGCCAGCTTTGGCGCAGCCGAGAGTCACTGTCTCCGGCTTGCCTCCGGCGGGTGCATCTAGCCAGTCCCGAGTTGCAATCTCCATAATTTTACCCTCCATCGTAAACACCACATCATATTTGCTCAGGTATGGGTTTAAAATCGGAAAAGGATATGCAACGAAAATTAAACGTCTTGAAACGAACTGAAGTTCAAGATTCCATGTACCATGTACGCTTTGACATGGGTGGTACTTGGGTACATACGCGAAACATTTGTAGCCAATAATATGCGTGAGAAATTGCCAACCACGTCAAGAGCCTTGGCAGCCAATGCCAGGGGTTTATGTTGCACCTTCAGCCTCGACTACGACGTTTTCTTCTGTCCGGATTTTTTATATATACCTCACAATCCCATCGATTTTTCCATTCCACCAATTCCATCTTACATCAGTTTCCTCAAACTTTCTGTTTCTTTATCTTATCGGTTTTGTCGTCCTATTTCTGAATACCCTACAGCTCGTCTACCTCTCTTTCTCATACTCTACTAGTTCCCATTCTCCTAGCTCGGCGATGGTTTGGCTCCAGACGTTACGCCGGTTAGGATTTACGTAGTCATTACGAGGAACGAGTGATAGCAATATGATCTTATTGCACGTACTGGCTAGTGAGAGACAAACTCAACACTTGGTGCAAACGAATGTTGGGGGGTTCTATAACCGCGCAACTCGTTGCCACCCCATTGCGAAAAATCCTACATCACACCTCACATGTACTTTCAGTGCCACTGTGCAAAGCTCACTAGGTAAATGTACTTCTTCTCTATGCTGAGTCAAAACGATAACTAAAATGTTGTGAGGGAGTTGCAAAAACTTATATAATGGGTCTATTGGAAGCTTGAAAAAATGAGAAGAGTTATCACCGCCTTCGCAGCATGCCGAGAATATCATTCTCGTTAAACATTTATTTAATTTCGGTGAAGGTTAAGTAACCTAACTTTGCCCTAAGTTCAAGGCTCATGCGAATTATTGGCCAAACAAACGAGATATTCATTGACCGCAAGTCCCGTCTCGTCTCATCACTTGGCCACCACTACCTCACTGTGACTAAACACGGATGCTGGAATTGAATATAATATATGGCAACTTCGCGTTTGTTAGGAAGCTATTAGGATTTTGAGAACTTTCTTGTGTTTGTATACTGGGTATGCTCAGGCATTTCCAAGCAGAACCGCTGTTTCCTCTCATAATGCCTTAGTTACATTTTAAAACGGCCGTTGTGGTGGGGAAGCGCTTGGGTTGCAGACCATTAATAATTTGCCGGAAAGCTTGCAACTCCAAAAGATGGTTCAGCTTGACTAAGGGCTAGTGGAAGCGAATGGGTAGGTGGGGCCTGACGGATGGCTGGCGGCGGCCGAAGGTAATCCCTGAGTTTGAGTTTGAGCTTAAATTTGAGTTTGGGTTGAAGCTAGAGGGGAGGAAGTTAGGAGCGAGGAGAGGAGTATATAGGAGGAGCGGAGTGGCTGAGGTTGGGCAAGTAGCGGCTTCAGCATCAATACACCACCGCCTATTGCGATCTCTTTGTCACAAAGCCGCTCCCTGAGCCACCAAGTCTCTTACCACCACTTCTAAGCCAAAGCATCTCCGTCACCGCTTCTCTCGCCGCCGCTTCTCTCACTACCGCTCCTCCAGCTACCACTTTGGTAGCCACCGCTTCATGCTACAGCTTCTCTAGCAGCCGCTTCTCTAGCCCATATTTCTGACCACCGCCTCTCTGACCCTGCTTCTCGCTACCGCACCTCTAGACACCGCGTGTCTTGCTACCGCTTATCTATCTCCGCTTCCGCGGTTATCCCTTCTTAGGCCACCGCTTCTTAGGCCACCGCTTCTCGGGTCACCGCTTCTCGGGCCACCGCTTCTCGGGCCACCGCTTCTCGGGCCACCGCTTCTCGGGCCACCGCTTCTCGGGCCACCGCTTCTCGGGCCACCGCTTCTCGGGCCACCGCTTCTCGGGCCACCGCTTCTCGGGCCACCGCTTCTCGGGCCACCGCTTCTCCTGACACCCCTGACTTGCTACCACGTCTCTAGCCTACGTTTCACCGGCCACTGCTTCATCAGCTACCGCTTCTCTGGCAACCGCTTTTCTAACTACCCCATCTCTAGACACCACTGGTCTTGCTATTGCTTCTCTAGTCCACGTTTCTCTGACCACTGCTCTCGGTCCACCGATTCTCTAGCCACCGCTCCTCTAGACACCGCTTGTCTTACTACCACTTCTCGATTTCCGCTTCTCGGGCCACCACTTCTCTCTACCGCTTCTCCAGAGACCGCTTGTCTCGCTACCGCTTCTTGATCTCCGCTTCTCTGTTCACCGTCTCTCGGGCCACCACTTCTTGGGCCGCCGCTTCTCGGACCACCGCCTCTCGCTACCACTTCGCTAGACACCACAGCTCCAGCCCATATTTCATGGCCGCAACTTCTCAGGCCACCGCTTCTCATTAACGCTTCTCTAGATAACGCTTGTCTTGCTACCACTTCCCGATCTCCACTTGACTAGTCACCGCTTCGCGGGCTGCCCCCTCTGGTGCCGCCTCAGCTCGCCACCACTTCGTTAGACACTGCTTCTCTAGCCGATGTTCCCTTGGCTACAGCCTCTTGGGCCACCGATTCTTGGGCCACCGCTTCTCGCTACGGCTCCCCTAGACACCGATTCTCTAGTCACCGCTTCTTGCTACCGCTCCCCCAGACACCACTTGTCTTGATACAACTTCTCAATCTCTGCTTCTCGGGCCACCGCTTCTCTCTACGACTTCTCCAGACTCCGCTTGTCATGCTACCACTTTTTCATCTCCGATTCTCTGGTCACCGTTCTCGGACCGCTACTTCTTGGGCAGCTGCTTCTCAGACCACCGTTTCTCGCTAGACACTGCTTCTCTGGCCCACATTTCTTTGGCCGCCATTTCTTGGGCCACCACTTCTCGCTACCGCAGCCTCTCGGGCCACCCCACATTTCTCTGGCCGCAGCGTCTCGGGCCACCGCTTTTGGCTATCGCCCCTCTAGACAACGCTTGTCTTGCCACTACTTCCTGTTGACAGAAGTTCGGCCGAAGGAGTTCCTGTGATTGCCGGAGGCGCTAGGTATAAAGATCTGGTATCAGTGGTGGAGTTATTTCGACCGAGTGGCTAGTTCCGGGTGTGAGCTCAATGAAGCCTAGCTCTACAGCTCCACATGAGATAGCACTCGGGTCTCTGGGTTAGGTGTGCCTTTCCTTCGTATATAAGCCAGCTACTTTCTCTTCTTTTTGTACGGTAGACAATTCAGTACATTCGTTCTTCCTCTCTGATTTGCTCTCATCACTTCCAAATCTCCGCTTTTCTGGTCACAGCTTCTCGGGCCACCGCTTCTCGGGCCGTTTGTTCACAGGCCGAAGCCTCTTGGGGCGCTGCTTCGTGCTAGACACCGCTTCTCTTGATGCTTTATGTGTTCGAATAGATGCTTGATTGACTTATCTACGAGGCCAAAAGGCCATATATATATATACAGTACTTCCATAGAGCAGGTGCGTACGCTCCATCTATCTATAGATACGGCTGAGCCTTTGTCAGACCGTATCACCAGCCCGCTTCGTCAGCCCGTATCGTCAGCCCGTATCCATAAGCCTTACAAAGGCTGGCTATCTAAGTATATCCGTAGCAGGCCCTACGGCGGCTGATCTTCTAAGTATACATGCAACATCTCTTTTCGGGCCACCACTTCTCGCTAGATACTGTTGACTAAAGATTTGGCCCCAAAAGCCTACGAGTTTCTAGATGGCCAGCGAAGCTGCTAGAATGCACTGGACAGTGGTTACTAATGATTGCTAAGTCGCCGAGTAGGCTCATACATGATGAGTCACTCGCCACCTGTATAACCACTGACGATTTGTAATGTATGTTCGCAATGGCTTCTCCACGGAACCTTAGTTTTCCTTGTGTATATAAACCATAGATTTCTCCTGTAGTTAGAGAGAATAGACAGACAGATTAGATCTTCTCCTCCTACCCTCAAGATCGTCTCAACAGATACCGCTTCTCTAGCCCAGGCTTTTCGGGCCACCCTTTTTAGGCCACCGCTTTTTGGGCAGCCGGTTGTCACTACCACGGCTCTAGACTCCGCTTCTCTTCTCGATCTCCGTTTCCCCAGGCATCTACGACAGCATACCTCGTCCAGCACCTTTGCGAACTGCTGACACAGTGGGGAATCAGAATTACATACTCTGGCCATTCATTCCGACAGCCCACGTTTTTCTGGCCACCGCTTCTTGGGCTACTACTTCCGCAGACTGTTTGTCTTGCTACCGCTTCTCTATCCCGCTTCTCTATCCCCGCTTCTCTGGTATACGCTTCTCTGCCCACCGCTTCACGGGCTACTACTTTCATAGACACCATCCGTCTGGCTACCACTCCTCTATCCCCGCATCCCTAGCACACGCTTCTCTGGTCACTGGGCTGCGCAACCGCATCCCTAGACACCACTCACCCTGCTACCTTATCTTTTCAGCCTCTCTAACCCATGCTTCTCCAGCCACCGGGCCACACAGCCGCATCTCTGGACACCACTCGTCCTGCTACGGCTGCTCCGTCTTTGCTTAACATTGGCTACTGTGCCATACCACCGCAACTTTAGACGCTGTTCGTCGTGCTACCTGCTCCCTATTGGCACTTTGCTAGCCTATGCTGCTATGGCCATCGCTATGCGACTCCATGTTGAGAGCAGTGTAAAGTGATTGTCTATTGTACACAGTGTAAAGATCTAACAATGAGAGAAAACAATCTACTTATATAGAGCAAAGAGAAGGAGGAGTAAGACTGTGGTGGTCGCTTTGGGCCCCGGGGATTGCAGGAGCCAGATGGATCGAACAGTGCAGCAGCAAGCCTGTAACCTAGCACAGTTGCACCGAACCATCGCAACAATGGTAAGCATGCTGGAAGCGCAGACAACATTGCAGGAAATGTAGTGGCGAGGCATGAGGACGTGGCTGGAAGAGAGAGAGAAGTGAGATGAGTGCCACCAGGATGACGAACTGTGGTACACAGTGATACTCAAGGCAGAGTCTTGGCCAAACGGAAACCGCGAAATAAGTCAACAACCACAGCAGTAATTGACAAACGGACACCGGCAATCGACTCCTAGCATCGAATTGACCCCGATATGACACTCCCGCTGTTGACTAAAGATTTTGCTCGAGAGGCCTGCGAGTATTTAGATGGCTAGCGAAGCTGCTAGAATGGAATGGAGAGTGATTGCTAAGTCGCCGAGTAGACTCATACATGATGAGTCACTCGCCACCTGCACAGCCACTAGTGTTACATGTATACTTAGAAGGTCAGCCTCTGTAACTTAGGGCATGCGGGCATGCGCATGCCGAAGTCCGAGGTACGATACTGCGTCGAATTGCCACTGCAATAGCACCGGAATCTAGGTAAAGGAGAGTGTTGACGTGTTGCTACCAAGATATGGTGTGCTAGAAGCGTGATCTCTATTCTCTAAGTGTCACAATCTATGTATAGAGTTGAGCTGCACACGTGACCAACGTACACCCTACACTCGATCGAGATTGAGCCATGATTTTGTTTGAATCATACTGTATTCGGCCGCTTGCGGCCATGACATAATCTAATCCTTTTCCTAGATACTTCTCCAGTGTGACCGTCAGGTGTCCCTTCTTGTCTCTTTGAGCAAGGTCGTATCATCCCTTTCTCCTTCTTCCCTTCTCTTTGAACTGAACACATCTTTCCCCCCTCCTCATTCCACCCTCCTCATTCCCTGCCTGCCCATCCCCTCCCTACGCCTCCGTAACTCTTCCGACATCAGTATCCGTCAAAAACTTCAACACTGCCTTCTCAGCTTCTTCCGTATCGAACACCTGCGCCATCGGTACTCTGCCTCTCTCCTTCATCTTGCACTTCTTCCTCAGTTTTACCCACAGAGTGTTCTGCTGCCGCTTCCATTTCTTGCACCACTTGAACAGGTGGTCTACTGTCTGCGTCGAGTGTCCGCACCACCAGCACTCTTTGCTTTCCTTCTTTTTAATGCGTTCCAAATAAACTCCTGTTAGAGCATGCCCCACTTTTAACTGGAGATACCTTCCCGCGACGCTCTTCTTGGTCTCGCCCAACAGCTTGCTCATCCTCCTCTTCTTATTCATTCTGTACCCCCCCTTTTTGCCGTTGAACTTCGCCTTCCACCACTTTTCAGTTTCGATCCACTTGGCTTCCATGACCCTTCTCTGCACCTTCGCCATCGACCATCCTTTGTATCCTTTCACAAGCTCCAGAGTGCCCTCAACTCTTTCGGCGGCTGCTTTGGCTTGTTCGTCGTCTTTTTCGTTTCCTTCAACTCCTTCGTGAGATGGTACCCACCGGTACTCTATATCTACTCCCATTCCCACGATTTTGTTGTTCCACTCGACTGCGTTTTTAGCCATCCTCTGTCCAGGGCCTAGCTTATCATCTTGTACCCGTTGTATTGCAGTTGTAACGGCAGCCGGCCGATGGCCGGGTAAGCGCCCAGTATATAGTGACTCCGCGGGAGTGCAATTGCACTCCAGCGATTATCTTACTTACTACCATACTTAATGACTACTCTACTTTATCACCTATTCTCGTGTGCAACCGTATCTACCCTTACTATCGAGTACGGAGCCATACTCTGGCGTATTCGCCCTTACAGCAGTGACTGAGTCCGAAAAGATAACCACCTTCGAGTCACCTGTCGTGGGTGACATTTCGGCCGCTTTCCGAAGGCCCCTTTCGATGGCGTATACTTCAGCGTCGAAAACTTCTTTCTTCTTTCCCAGGTAGTGTCGCTCTGCTTCCCAGATCTCTTCTCCCTCCTTCCATACCACAGCACACCCGACTCTTCCGTCTTCCAGCCTTGATCCGTCCGTCCAAAGAATTAGGCCTTCGTCTGTAATTTGAGCGACCTTCAGCGCTTCCTTCTTTTCCAGGACGTACACTTTCGCTTCCGCTCTCTGTGGGTTGATGGGTAGAAAGTGCGTTTCTCTCTTCCCTTCTACCCCTAAGTCTTTCCTTAGCCTTACTGCCAACGTTGACTCTCCCTCCACCAGCGCCCCTCCTCCTGCCTGGTCTGGCATTTCGGCTAGTCTTTTGGCGAATCGTCTCCTCCGATTATTAAGTAGTGATATCGCCGGTCTCAGTCCTGCTTCCTTAAGTAGCGGAACCGTCAGTGTTGACTTGAACATTCCAGTGACCCTTCTTGCCGATTCGTTGACCAGTTTTTGGAGTTCGTGTTCACGTCCTATCTGTCCATCCCACCACAGTTCTGACCCATACAACGCTACTGACTGAACCAGTGAAATCAACCGTCCCGTCCGTCCGGGATCACTAAGGACGGGGACGGACGGCTTGCCGCCGTCCGTCCTTGGGCCAGACGGAGACGGTGCCGTCTTTTTGAACGTGGACGGGGACGGACGGCAAAGACGGCCGGGGACGGTGAAGTCGCCGTCCCCGGCAGTCATCCACCGTCCCCGGCCGACAACGGGCGGTTACAAAATATAGTTAGATGAAATTGAAAATAGCTCCGAGAGCGCGCTGTAAGAGATATAAATAGATGCGGAGCCTGAAATTAAGGGTGGAGCAGGGGTTAATCTTTGGAGCAACGGAGTCTGATATGGTACGAATGGAACAGATGCTTAATGATCTTGCATTGAGGTTAAGAGAATAGACTGGATTAGTTGTACCTAGTTTTATACGAATTTGTTATAAGTACATATAATTCGCACTCATGTTATAGCGTTGTAGTTAGATACAAGTGTCACAGCACCCTGGCATGGGTCCATTTATGTCTCTTACCGTGCGCTCTCAGGGTTATTTTCGATTTCATCTAAATTCATATTGTAACCGCCCGATGTCGGCCGGGGACGGTGGATGACGGCCGGGGACGGCAAAGTCACCGTCCCCGGCAAGTCCCCGGCCGTCATGCCGTCATTGTGGAGTCAGGACGGGACGGACGGCCTTGGCGCCGTCCCGTCCGTCCTGGGGAAATCTCAGACGGCCCACCGTCCCCGGCCGTCCGACGGGACGGTTGACTTCACTGGACTGAACTGCCGCTATCTGGACCTTCTTTGCATTTTCTGGTCTGAGCCCGAGTTTTCCGGTTATTCCTTTGATTCTCCTCTGCGCCTTCTTTGCTTTGGTCATGACGACTTCGTGGTGGTGTTGGAAGTTCAATTTCCTGTCCATCCACACCCCTAGCCATCTCGTCGGTTTCGAGTTGAACGATATCGAGTTGTTCTCGTCCACCTGGATCCTCCTCTTGACCTTATTTTCTTGGTGGTTCCTTTTCTTCGAGAACAAAACTGCATCTGTTTTCGCTATGTCGAACTGGACGGCGTTCATCTCCGCCCACTGCGTAGCTCTCCTTGAACATCTTTGCATGAGACTTGTGCACTGGTTGACATTCTTCCCTTCCACAACCCAGGCGAGATCGTCCACGAAGGATAACGTTGTGACTTCCGGTGCTTCTTTTTCTTCTTTCTTGAAGAGGCCGGCGATATATATTGCGAACAGAATTGGTGAAGTCGGGGATCCCTGTGGTACTGCTGTTTCAACATCCATCACTTCTCCCATCCTTCCGTCCATCTTTATTTTTACTTTTCTGTCAGACATGAAGCTCTCCACCCACCTGCACAGGTCTGCTTCGAATTTCATGTCTTCCATTATCTGGATCAAGTTCCCTTTCGCGACGCTCGGGAAGACTCCCTTGACGTCCATCGGTATGGCCGATGCGATGTTCCCCCTCCTCCACGCTTCTTGCACTCTTTTCACCATCATCCCCACCGCGTCGACCGCTGATCTTCTTTTTCTGCATCCAAACTGGCCGTCGTGTAGCAGTCCTCTCCTCTCGCACTCCTCTGAGATTCTCGTTGCCACCACTTTTTCGACCACTTTTCCCAAGCAATTCTCGAGTGCGATAACCCTGTATGCCTTTGCTTGATGGTAATCTGGCTTTCCAGGCTTGGGTATCACTGCTCCTGTCACGGTCTTCCAATCCTTCGGATGATGTCCCAATCGTATTATCGTTTTCCCTAAGGCTACTATTCTGCTCGCATCCCACTCCCACAGCAGTCTTATTATCTTGAAGTTAATTTTGTCTGGTCCTGGTGCTTTCTTGACGCTCTGTGTATAGATAGCTTCCTTGACCTCTTCTTCGGTGATCTCCAGGTGGGTCTCTCCCCCCAGATTGAGCCATGATTGTCACGTCCCATGCGCATCACACCCGCGGCCGCTCTCACAGTATCTGATTTTTTTACTTATTTTTAACAAGCTTTAATACCCTTATTAGCCTCGCGCGAGAAACAGGTTGCAGTTTTTTCACTAGTGTCGGCTGTACTCCTGAAAAGCACTATAAAGAAAGCTTGGCAATGCAGGACGAGCACTCGCTGTCCGAATGGTGCCTGGAGAATTGATAAATGGCAGCAACGAACAAAGCTGCGACAGCGAAAGGAGCGGAAAGGCCTCCGGGTTAGGCATATCTAAGCTTCGACGCACATCTCCAAAGCCTCAAAGGCGACTAATCAGGGAGAAGACGTCCCGGATAACTCGTAAGGTACCACCCCAAAATTACAACACACTCGCCATGCGTCTTGGATGTTGGCTGGCAATACGGTACAGTAGTGCTGCATATTGCATTAGTGAATGGGTGAGGCTCGGTTCTTTCATACCTGTCGTTGACTGCAAGAAGCTCATAAAGGTTAAGTCCAGCTGCACGTTGCAGACCAACTGTTGGCTAAAATCCTAGACGCACCATGAAAAGGGGTGGCATGAACATTCCAGTGCTTCTTGGTTTTATTGAGTCGCCCAATGGTAAGGAACACTTCACGGTGCAATGCGGACAAAGCCTGTTCGGCTCAGATTATCGTAATAGCTGGGTGTATCTGGTATATTTATTTATAATGCCGCAGGACACTAAATTCTTTGCCACGAATCAAAGATAGCCATTGATATTTCACTTGCCGCCTGCGGCGCTACATTTAAACTATCTAGACCCAGATATACAGTATACATATCGATTCATCCTGTCATGTCCGAATCAAAAAAAAGATTTGAATTTTTATCGTGCATATAGGCTGCATGACCATGCATTGCAGGATGCATAGACTATGTACGCGCAGTTTGAACTGGAATATTGTCTGAAAGGCGAAGGGACTTCCCACAGGTGCTGTTCTCCGTCACACAGTCATGCAAGAGGCCAAATGTTATGACGTCTCGCAGCCAAGCCCCAACGACAACGTTATCATTGGAGCATGTGCGCATGCATGAATGTACGGTTACCGCCGAAGTTGTCTTAGCCAGGCAAAGCATCTCGGCCCTCCATGTCATTTGCTAACTTCCAAATGTCCAATAATCAGAATCCATGCAAACGCACCACCATCTCACCGCCCCAACCAGCATATTATTATTATAAGGAGGTCTCTGAGATCATGCAATGTCCGCACGAAGCATTCTGATTTGTCCACAGGTGGTACATCCCTGCAAAAATCATTATGATTGGTTGACTTGATGCCCCCCGTGCTCCAGAAAATGCGAAATCCAAACATTCCAGCTCAATTAAGTCTCTGATTTTCACCCTGATCACAAAGTAAATTATACATTCAATATGTGTAAGTTGTCACTCTTTTGCCTCCCAGTCTCTAATTTGCAATCCGATCAATATTTGTTGAGTCGCTATGGAAAAGCGGCGATTTTGGCCTGATTTTTGCCATTATACAATGGCGGCAAAGCTGCCTCCAAAATTTGCCAGCCAAGATCAAGGCCAGCTCGATCATCTTCAGCCACCCGAGATCCAGCAGAGATCCAGACCTGCTCGATCATCTCAAGCCAGCCAAGAGCCAAATCGGCTCGATCACATCCAGCCAGCCGAAAGCCGGCCCAGCTTGATCATCTCCATTAAGTCGAGTGCCAGCTTGACTCGATCGCGTCCAACCAGCTGAAAGCCAGACTAGCTTGATGCTCTCCAGCCAGTGGAGAGCCAGCCCGGCTCAATCACATCCAGCCATTGGAGAGCCAGCCCGGCTCAATCGCGTCCAGCCAGCTAAAAGCCACCCCGGCATGATCATTTCCAGCGCACCGAAAGCCAGCCCAGCTCGATCATCTCCAGCCAGCCGTGAGCCAGCCCTGCTTGAACATGTCTAACCAGCCGATATCGTACGTTCTATTGGATTGTCGAATCATTTCACTCGCTTCAGTTAGGCAAGACACGGATGACGTCGCTCCTACGGAGTCACCATCCTACGTTCTGTTCAATTGTCGAATGATTTGACTCACCGCAGCTAGCCAAGACATTGATGACGTCGCGCCTACGGAGTCACCATCGTATGTTCTGTTTGATTGTCGAATCATTTCACTGGCCGCTGCTAGCGAAGACATGGATGACGTCCCTCCTACGGAGTCATCGTACGTTCTGTTCGATCGTTGAATCATTCCACTTTGCGTCTTCATTGATATATTTTGTGACCATTCCGATCTTGCTTCCGCACTGCATAACCTCCCTGTCGGCATTGTTTGTCACCTCTGTCGTCCTGCCGTTACTTCGCGATTCTTGAGTTATAAAGTGTGGTATTACTCTCCCTACGATTCCTTATTTCGATTTCCGTACTCGACGCCTTCGTTCATTGGTCTAATGCTCATCTCCAGCGCCCAGCCAGCCTGTCGAGATCATCTCCAGCCGGCGGCCAGCCAGAGCGCATGCTGCCAGCCTCCAGGCATCCCGTCCAGATCCTGTCCAGCCAGCCCAAGTCTGCACGTCTCGATCATCTCCATCCATATCATGTCCAGCCAACTGAAAGCTAGCCCGCCTGGATCGTTTCCGGTCAGCCTCCAACCAGTCCGTCCAGATCATCTCCAGCCAGCCTCCAGCCAGCCTCCAGCCAGTGCTTCGAGATGGTGTCCAGCAAGCCGAGAGCCAGCCTATTCAGATTGCGTCCAGCCAACTCCTACCCAACTTCGCTTAATCACCACCAGCCAGCTTCGTTCAATCACCACCAGCCAGCTTCGTTCAATCACCACCAGCCAGCTTCGTTCAATCACCACCAGCCAGCTTTGCTCAATCAACAGCCACCAGCTGCTACCCAGATTCGCTCAATCACCACCAGTAATCTTTGCTCAATCAACAGTTGCCAGCCCCTACCCAGTTTTGCTCAATCACCACCAGACAGCATCGCTCAATTGACAGCCGCCAGCTCCTACCCAGCTTCACTCGATCACCACATGCTCTCCTTGCTCAATCAACAGCCGCCAGCTCTTACCTAGCTTTGCTCAATCACCACCAGCGAAACCACCATCCCCTGCCTAACTTCGCTCGATCACCGCCAGCCAGCTTCGCTCGATCAGAACCACCATCTCCTGCCCAGCTTCGCTCGATCACCACCATCTTATTCGATCAACAACCGCCATCATCTCTCAATCACCACCATCTTCTCTTGATCAACAACCGCCAGCTCCTACCCAGTTTCACTTGCTCACCACCAGCCAGCATCCATTGATCAAAAGCCGCCATCTCCTACCAAACTTCCCTTAATCACCACCATCTTCACTCGCCAGCTCCTACCTACTTTTTCTCAATCACCACCAGCCCTCTTTGCTTGATCAACAGCCGCCAACTCCTACCAAGCTTCGCTCGATCACCACTTGCTATCTTTATTCAATCAACAGCCTCCAGCTACTATCGAGCTTTGTTCAATCACCATCAGCCAGCTTTGCTCAATCAACAGCCCCAGCTTCACTCAATCACCACCAGCCAGCTTCGCTCAATCACCAGCCGCCAGCTCCTACCCAGCTTCACTCGATCACCACCAGCTATCTTGGCTCAATCAACAGCCGCCAGCTCCTACCCAACTTCTCTCGATCACCACTAGCTATCTTTGTTCAATCAACAGCCGCCAGCTCCTACCTAGCTTCGCTCAATCACCACCAGCCAGCTTCGCTCAATGAATAGCCGGCAGCTTCGCATGATCATGATCACCACCATCCATTATTGTTCGATCAACAGATTTCAGTTTCTACCCAGTTGTGTTCAATCGCCACCAGCCAGCTTCATTCAATCAATAACTGACAGCTCCTACACAGCTTTGCTCTATGATAACCGCCAGTTTCTACCCAGCTTCGCTCGGTCACAACCAGCCATCTTCGTTTGATCAACAACCTCCAGCGTCTACATAGCTTTGTTCGATTATCCTGAGAGGCAGCCCACCTTGATCATATCCAGCCAGCCATAAGCCAGCCCTGCTTCATCGCATCCGGCCAGCTGAGCACCAATTTGGCTCAATCGTGTCCGGCCAGCTGAAAGCCATTTTGGCTCAATCGTGTCGAGCCAGTTGAGAGCCAGCCCAGCTCGACCATCTCCAGCCAGTCTGCATCAACGCGCAACCACCGGCTCCAAGTGAATCTCCAAGTGCACTTGATTGAAATACTAATGCTTTAGTCTAGGTCGGCTCAATCGCCCGAGAGATAGATCCAGCTCGATCATCTCTAGCTAGCCGAGAGCCAGCCTGGCTCTATCGCGTGCAAGCAACCGTGAAGCAGCCATTTTTGCAATACCAAGTGTATCTAAGATTTACCATGCTTTTTGTATATAGTTAGCAATAAATTTTTGAATCAAAGCTGTGACCGTGAATTAAGGCTGCGACCGTACAGTGTGCTGTGTCTCGAAGCAAATGCTGCGTCTGTAGGCACCACAGTATGACGGCTATCGGTTCAACCAATTAGGTTCCTTGTGTGTAAGCAACTAAGGGCGGCAAAGCCGCCCCCCATAGCTAGTAATTATTAAACAGCCTCTACCTCCTCTAAGAACTTTACTAAGTACACTGCACCTACAACCACACTAAACACGGCTTAACCTTGATTTTCGCTTGATTTATCGACATTTAGCATATCCCAAAATGTGTTTCGGACGAAAGCCACACGCGCAGCCGGATCCGCCACCACATGACCAAACGGGACCGTCACGGGTGAAGCAGCAGGATCCGCAGGGTTACGAGCATGGACTCCTTCAGGGAGGTGGCGGATCGAGTGTGAGGGCTGGCATTACCTTCCCACTGTTGTCGAACTCTGGGTGGGGGCTAACGATGATCTATCTAGCCGGCACCAAAGCGAGATGGTATTTCCCCTCCCGTACCTACACGATCCATCGAAGAATATATCGACGCCCAAAACATCGCTGGTGGAGGGAGCATCAGTCACACGGACACTAGCCACAATATCGCTAGCAAGAGCGGGAACACAGCAACGACTGATAGCAACAATACTCCACGTAACGCACGTGCCTACAACAATTCTAAACACAATGAATTTACAAACCCGAAAATTCATGGGGACGCAATCTTTAGTGCGGCAATCTGTTCTTTTTGCAATAGGCAACTAATTCGGCTGACGTACCTCCGTTTAGACACCAATTACAACACCCTGCAACATGCCCCTCCGATGGATTCTCAGATACACAGAGACTTGCAAAAGTTAGGTACATAATCTTGTTGAAAGAAGAAGATATAAGTATTATAATTCTGTTAACTGACCACACCGGCTCCAGTTCAAACGATCGGTTGGCATACTCTCTCACGCCAGTTTTCTGTCGTCGACCAGGACGAGTATCGTTCCACGATCTCACTTTTTAACCGGGACGATCCGGAGAATTTTTGGATCTCCAAAAACATCGACTTTAAGCAATGGGAATCGGCCCACGACTCAGGAACACTATTTCTATCTGCACCGGCTGGCCATCGGACGACCGAACTTTGCTCGCACGTCATCAACCGTGCTAAGGCCTCTCAGACAAACAGCTCCGTGTTGTACTTTTTCTCCTCAACCGCCACAGAAGCTATGCGCTTGACCGTCTTCACCCACACTCTACTCCACCAGATTGTCTGTTCAAATGTCGAAAAAGCCGACTCTATCGCGGCTACTTTCCTCGGCACTTTGCTTGGCGAACATTTCCGGCGACCCACGCAGGCTTTCAAAAGGAACGATAAACAGGATACATCGATAGAAAAGATTTTGCGTGCTCCGGATAAAGTGCTTATCGAAGCTTTAGTGCAAGCTATCAAGATCGCTGAGATTCCAGAGTTGTCGATCATCGTCGATGGCTTGTGGGAGGGTGTTGCCGACTGGTTCGTCCAGTTTATTATGGATACAGCGCTGCAGTTGAAGGCTCTGCTTACAAGCCGACCCAACTCACTTCAGAATATACATGACGGAATACTGTGCATTGAATACGACAAGGAGCGGCAGGGTTTGCATATCCGCCATCCTCTTGTTTAGATCCTCGCTAACTAGCTGCTCCAGAGTGTCTTCGTTCTCTTCAATATGATGATACACGCTATGACAAGATTTCGGAAGAGCATCACGGTTCGCTGCAGTGGCTCTGGAGACACCCACAGTACCTACATTGGTCGGCATCAGCAACCTCCAGCCTTCTATACATTGAGGGGAAACCAGGGAGTGGGAAAAGCACACTTGCAAAATATTTGATTAAAAATCTTGTGCAGGTGCCGAATGCGAGTTCAAGTACTGTGGCCCATTACTTCTACACATTTCGCGGAACTATACAGGAGAGTACCCATGAGAATATGCTGCGGTCAATTCTGCACAGCATACTTGAACAGGACCAGTCAGCCTTTGTTCATTTCCAACAGGAATTCCGGGACTTTCGTCGTCGAAACCACCCAAAATGGCCTTACGAATCTCTGAAAAAGGTTCTATCATTATTTGTAAACCATCCCCCAACGAAACCGCTTTTCCTCTTTCTTGACGCGATGGACGAGTCTAAGGAAGACGATAGACGCAGTATCATAGAATTGATATGCAAACTTTGCTCAGATAATAACCCTTCCAACATTAAGATATTCCTGGCGAGTCGCCCTGTTGCAGAGCTCAAACACCGCATTCGCGAACGCCATCATGTTATAATAATGCAAGATCAAAATATGGGTGATATATCCAGGTTTGCGGACGATTTCCTGAATTCGGATCTCCGATTATCCGGGAACATCCTTCGGGATGCCACCGATTATATTACCAAAAACGCTCAAGGAGTATTTGTCTGGGTGAGCTTAATCAAATACGAAATGCTCACCCACGTCGAAAGAGGCCTTCCGGATGCAGAAATCTTAAAATGTCTGAAAGGGCTACCTAAAAAGCTGGAAGATTTCTACAACTTTATGTTTGATAGGTTGGAGAGGGGCCACTATCTGGATATCCAGGACGGGATAAAGCTTTTCCGATTCGTTCTTCTCGCCCTTCGCCCTCTGACTGTTCTAGAACTACGTGAGGCTCTTGCATTACCGGATGATAACAATACTTCTTATGAAGACTTTCAACAAAACAAAACAACAGCAATCGACAGGCGAATAGAGCACTGTGGAGGTAATTTTTTGGAAATTAAAGGTTCGCCCCCTTGATACAGAGCTGCGTCATGAAATTGATTGCTTCTGCAGCGGATGGAACCGTTCAATTGATGCATCAAACTGTTCGCGAGTTCTTAATTCGGACGATACCAAATGCCTCGAATATAAAGCTTGAGATTGATATGGCCTACAGAGCGATAACTACATCATGGATTCGATATCTGACGCTTTGTTTCACAAGCCCCAGCATGAGAAATACATTTTCAAAAATCGAAAGTTGGAGTCTCAGAGACTTTCAAACCTACGCAGAATATCTGAACGACTGGCCATTAATCGAATATACACTTCGCTATATCAAGGACTATCTTGACCTCTGCGGTCGGAATGAGGATGTCTCCGGCCTCCCTACATCACTGATCATGCAATTGGCCAATAATCAAGCCTCATACTTTCTAGGAAGCTTCCTCAATTTTCGCTTCGGATACATTTATGGACAAGTGATCCTTGTTAACGAGTATCACGAAGCCTCTGAGACTATAATATACAGTACTCTCAATGCTGCTGCAGAACCTAAGCTACCTCACGTCGTGGAGGCGTTGCTGCTTACGTGTACACAGAATGCCCCTCACGCCCAACGGAAGACGCCTTTGATTATTTCAGTACAAAAAGGGCTGGCTGGAGCGATGCAACTACTGCTTGACCTAGATGACAACAAGGATACCAAGGACGACTCAGGTCGGACGGCGCTGCACTATGCTGCGGAAAATGGGGACGAGGCCATTGTTCAGCTGCTAGTGGAGCAGGGAGCTAATAAAAGAATACGGGACAATTCTAAGGAGACAGCACTGCATATAGCTGTTAAGAAGTTGTGAGTTTGCTCCGTAGCACCCCCCCAATGGTAAATATGCATGGTTGACATGAGCACAATGCATTTCATACGTCAGCCCGTGAGTTGTCTTTCTATCTGATCCTGGTCGGGGCAATGAAAATGTGACCTAAGATTGATGACCTGATTCAATAGAAAGTGAGTTTAAACCCGTTAATCTATGTGGCAAGAATACTTGACTAATCTGAGACCGCCTACTGTGTTCAATAGTGAGTACGTCGCTGATTATTGCACATGACAATAAGTGGCTAACTGACGGTTATTGGCCCGCATAGCTCGTGAGTGTCTTCTCAAATTTTCGATGTCTCACCATTGTATTGCTGACAAGAATCTTGGGCATCGTTCAATAGCCAGTGAGTTTTGCTCAAATCCCCCCCCGCGCAGCGAAAACAAATACCTAACCTCAACTCGTTGACTTGGTTCTAAAGAGGGTAAGCTTTTCCAAGACCGTCAAGTGCCGTGACGATGTGAAGTTAATTGGTACAAATGGCATAATGTGTAGTCGGTATGTAGCACTAAAGACCTTCTATACAGATATGTATATATAACAGAGCTTGACGGTTTGGCCAAATAGAAAGTGAGTGTACTCCCAACATTGTGGGCTTATAATTATGCATAGTTAATCCGGACTCCCTGGTTTGGTTCAATAGGATGTAGGTTACCACCAATATTTTGAAGCTACTGATAATGGGTGGTTAACTTGAGCTCCCGGGATTGTCTCGATAGTCAGTAAGTTTCTCCATCACCTGTCTGAACTGGATAGTATCTAATTGCATGATCTGGCAGCCTGTGAGTTGCTCCTTGACAGCTCTGAGCTGGATGGCAACTAATCTGAACCCGATGGCTTGATTCGACAGCGAGTGAGTTTCTCCCTGACTGCTCTGCTCTGGATGGTGACTAATCTGAGCCCGATGGCTTGATTCGACAGCAAGTGAGTTTCTCCCTGACCGCTCTGAGCTTGATGGTGACTAATTTGAGCCCGATGGCTTGATTCGACAGCGAGTGAGTTTCTCCCTGACCGCTCTGAGCAGGATGGTGACTAATCTGAGCTCGATGGCTTGATTCGACAGCGAGTAAGTTTCTCCCTGTCCGCTCTGAGCTGGATGGTGACTAATCTGAGCCCGATGGTTTGATTCGACAGCAAGTGAGTTTCTCCATAACAGCTCTGAGCAGGATGGTGACTAATCTGAGCCCAATGGCTCGATTTGACAGCACGTGAATTTCTCCCTGACCGCTCTGAGTTGGATGGTGACTAATCTGAGCCCGATGGCTTGATTCGACAGCGAGTGAGTTTCTCCCTGACCGCTCTGAGCTGGATGGTGACTAATCTGAGCCCGATGGCTTGATTCGACAGCCTGTGAGTTTCTCCCTGACCGCTCTGAGCTGGATGGTGACTTATGTGAGCCCAATGGCTTGATTCGACAGCCTGTCAGTTTCTCCCTGACCGCTCTGAGCTGGATGGTGACTGATGTGAGCCCGATGGCTTGATTCGACAGCCTGTGAGTTTCTCCCTGACCGCTCTGAGTTGGATGGTGACTAATTTGAGCTCAATGGCTTGATTCGACAGCCGGTGAGTTTCTCCCTGACCGCTCTGAGCTGGGTGATGACTAATCTGAGCTCGATGGCTTAATTCGACAGCCGGTGAGTTTCTCCCTGACCGCTCTGAGCAGGATGGTGACTAATCTGAGCCCGATGGCTTGATTCGACAGCTAGTGAGTTTCTCCCTGACCGATCTGAGCTGGATGGTGACTAATCTGAGCCCGATGGCTCGATTCGACAGCCGGTGAGTTTCTCCCTGACCGCTCTGAGCTGGATGGTAACTAATCTGAGCCCGATGGCTCGATTCGACAGCAAGTGAGTTTCTCCCTGACCGTTCTGAGCTTGATGGTGACTAATCTGAGCCCGATGGCTTGATTCGACAGCGAGTGAGTTTCTCCCTGACCGCTCTGAGCAGGATGGTGACTAATCTGAGCCCGATGGCTTGAATTGACAGCCGGTGAGTTTCTCCCTGACCGCTCTGAACTGAATGGGACCAATCTGAGCCCGACTGCTTGATTCGACAGCTAGTGATTTCTCCCTGACTGCTCTGAGCTGGATGGTGACTAATCTGAGCCCATGGCTTGATTCGACAGCTAGTGAGTTTCTCCCGACCGCTCTGAGCTGGATGGTGACTAATCTGAGCCTGATGGCTTGATTCGACAGTGAGTGAGTTTCTCCCTGACCGCTCTGAGCAGGGTGGTGACTAATCTGAGTCCGATGGCTTCATTCGACAGCAAGTGAGTTTCTCCATAACAGCTCTGAGCTGGATGGTGACTAATCTGAGCCGGATGGCTCGATTTGACAGCACGTGAGTTTCTCCCTGACCGCTCTGAGTTGGATGGTGACTAATATGAGCGCGATGGCTTGATTCGATAGCGAGTGAGTTTCTCCCTGACCGCTCTGAGCTGGATGGTGACTAATCTGAGCCCGATGGCTTGATTCGACAGCCTGTGAGTTCCTCCCTGACCGCTCTGAGCTTGATGGTGACTAATCTGAGCCCGATGGCTTGATTCGACAGCTAGTGAGTTTCTCCCTGACCGCTCTGAGCTGGATGGTGACTAATTTGAGCCCGATGGCTTGATTCGACAGCCAGTGAGTTTCTCCCCGACCGCTCTGAACTTGATGGTGACTAATCTGAGCCCGATGGCTTGATTCGACAGCAAGTGCGTTTCTCCCTGACCGCTCTGAGCAGGATGGTGACTAATCTGAGCCCGATGGCTTGATTCGACAGGGAGTGAGTTTCTCCCTGACCGCTCTGAGCTGGATGGTGAGTAATCTGAGCCCGATGGCTTGATTCGACAGATAGTGAATTTCTCCCTGACCGCTCTGAGCTGGATGGTGACTAATATGAGCCCGATGGCTTGATTCGACAGCAAGTGAGTTTCTCCCTGACCGCTCTTAGCTAGATGGTGACTAATCTGAGCCCGATGGCTGCATTCGACAGTCGGTGAGTTTCTCCCTGACCGCTCTGTGCTGGATGGTGACTAATCTGAGCCCGATGGCTCGATTCGACAGCAGTGAGTTTCTCCCTGACCGCTCTGAGCAGGATGGTGACTAATATGAGCCCGACTGCTTGATTCGACAGCAAGTGAGTTTCTCTCTGAACGCTCTGAGCTGGATGGTGACTAATCTGAGCCCGATGGCTTGATTGACAGCTAGTGAGTTTCTACCTGACCGCTCTGCGCCGGGTGGTGGCTAATCTGAAGCGCGGTGGCTTGATTCCACAGCTGGTGAGTTTCTCCCTGACCGCTCTGAGCTTGATGGTGACTGATGTGAGCCCGATGGCTTGATTCGACAGCCGGTGAGTTTCTCCCTGACCGCTCAGAGCTGGATGGTGACTAATCTGAGCCCGATGGCTTGATTCGGCAGCTAGTGAGTTTCTCCCTGACCGCTCTGAGCAGGATGGTGACTAATCTGAGCGCGATGGCTTGATTCGACAGCGAGTGAGTTTCTCCCTGACCGCTCTGAGCTTGATGGTGACTAATCTGAGCCCGATGGCTCGATTCGACAGCCTGTGAGTTTCTCCCTAACCGATCTGAGCTGGATGGTGACTAATCTGAGCCCGATGGCTTGATTCGACAGCGGGTGAGTTTCTCCCTGACCGCTCTGAGCTGGATGGTGACTAATCTGAGCCCAATGGCTTGATTCGACAGGGAGTGAGTTTCTCCCTGTCCGCTCTGCGCTGGATGGTGACTAATCTGCGCCCAATGGCTTGATTCGACAGCGAGTGAGTTTCTCCCTGACCGCTCAGAGCTGGATGGTGACTAATCTGAGCCTGATGGCTTGATTCGATAGGATGTAAGTTTATCCGTAACAGTTCACCCCAATGATAGTGAATCGCTTACCTGACACCAATATCTTGGTTAAATAGCCTGTGAGATCCCTTTTAACACCTGCCGCGATATTGTGTAGCTGACCTTCTGGTTTGACAGTCCGTAAGTTTCATATTCATTTTGTTTGTCATTGCAGTTCTGTAGTGCTAATTGGTGCTCGATAATTTTATTCCATAGTCCGTGAGTTTTCCAAAGCTATTTTGGTCGTCGCGGTTATGATCTGCTAATGTAAGTCGCACGGTTGTATATGGTAGCATGTGAGTTTTCTTGAACAAGTGTCACCACTACGATCGTGCATCGCTTATTTGGGGCTATCGCTCCTCGATAGTGTCCGCATTCTATATAGCTAGGCACGGTTGCACGGGCGGCGGTTAGTTGGCCAGTGGGTAGTTCGACAGCGGGTAGTTGGTAAATAGTTGTTTATTGGTGATATTTTGTTTAGTGGGTATTTCGGGTTGGTGGATTACAAAACCAAGTCATTGGTGCCTCTTGTGTCTGCTCGTTGAAGTGGTGCAGTGCATTGATCATGTAATAGTGCAATCTGGCTATTCTTAGGAAACCCATGCATATGCAGAAGTTTTCTTGCTTTTCACTCCTGCCGATGATGGCAATTTCATCCTGTTTGATGTGCGAGTCGAATCAGGGTTATCCATGATTCTACCTCCATTAGGCCACATCGCGAAACTCGAACGTACTGAAAGTTCCTCAAAGTGCCGCCCGCTTTCAGCCGCTTTCCACGTACTTTCTCTGCGAATTTTCTTTCGCGCCCTTTCAGACTTGGAGATTTTCACCTCTTTCTGCGGCGGTGGCACTTTCGCGCTGATTCACTTTCCAGCTCTCGTTAGGTGTTCTAGTCAGTTCGTGTAGTTTGTTGCTCCGTGGAGTGACTGGTCAGTGCATGGAGTCCCACCTTCCACGAATGAACCAGTCAGATCACGGATCCATTAACTGACCAGTGCCAATTATGCTCAACCAAAATCAACAGTTATTCCAATCGCAAAGTTATGTATACATGAAATATTCACAATTCATCGCTCTTTCAACTCCCGGTCCCCAATTTACCATATCTCTGATATTGATAGAATGGTGGTGGAAAAACATCAATTTTCGGCGGTTTTTAGGTGTGTTTTTAAGCTGCTCTATCAATTTTAAAGATATTGCAACTCAAAAACCGGGAATTGAAAGAACAATGAATTTTGCATGCTACATATATATATCTCTTTGTGATTGGACAAATATTCGCAGACTTCATTAGATCGACATTTTGTCATTTTTGTCTGTCCAGCCATGGCTCCATGAAGTGACTGGTCAGTTCACGGAGTTGTGGTAGACTCTATGAAGTGACCGGTCAGTTCATGGGGCCCAGTTACTCCATGGGTTGACCGGTCACTCCACGGAGTGTTGACGGTAATTTGACTAGGCGTCATTAACTCAAGGTTTAGCCCTGTGGCTCTCAATGCCAGAACCTGCCAGAACCTTCTCTCGATCTTAAGGTTCCCATAGTCGGCGAAAGGCTGCTTGGTGTCGGCGAAAGCTGCTTGGTAAAAGTTTGTTTTAGATCATATATATACACGCACTTTGGACCTGTATCTAGAAAATCAATCCAGCGAGCAGGACTCAACAGTCCTTCCTTTTCTTGGTTTCAACACGGAGCAACATCCTCCACGAACTGACTAGAACATTAGGTTATGCTTTCCAGCGAAGCTCTCACCAGCGGTAAGCTCAACTTAGAGTGCTGTGGCGTTTCTGCTCTCATCACCGCCACACCACCCAGGCATCTCAATAGTCCGTCCCGTCCGGGCAAGACTCTGCCCGGGACGGGACTACAAATTTCGGGGCAGACTTTTTTGGACCGTTTAGGACCAGGGCAAATGCTTCAAGGACTACAAGACCACAGGGCCCTACAATCCTGACTGCTAATTAATTCTTAAGTACATATTTAATTGGCAAAATGAAACGGCCAAATGCAACTGAAAACGAAACGAAACAGATAAAGCACACTGCGAAATGAAACAAGAAAAAACACAATGATCCAAGAAATAGAATACTGCTGTTGATATGAAGCTGAATCCTTATGTCGAAGATCCATGGTGTCAAGCAAATCTGTATCATCCCGGAAGGGACCTCCATCAGTGTTGTCAACCGTCCCGTCCGTCCGTCCCGTCCTCGCTCGCTGAGGACGGCATGTCGGCCGTCATCCACCGTCACCGGCCGACATCGGGCGGTTACTATTAATACATATATTGTAACTGTAGAGCGCGCGGTACAAGATATAAATAGGTTTATTTATATTTTTGGCATCAGAATGCGTGAAATCATGAGTACATCAGGGCTTGATATTTGGAACAACAGAGTCAGATATGGTTCAGATGGAGCAGATGTTGAAGGATCTTGCTTCACAGTCAAGATAGTGGAGAAATGTGCTTATTGTAACTGAATATCTATTATGTATGATGACTCGCAAATCATCAATGGATGTCGGCCGGGGACGGGAATTTACCGTTAACGGCCGTCCCTTCCGTCCGTCCCCGTCCGGCCTCAAAAAGACTGCGCCGTTCCGTCCTAGCTCAGGACGGACGGCAAGCCGCCGTCCCGTCCCGTCCTCAGTGATGTCGGACGGACGGGGCGGTTGACAACACTGACCTCCATGATCGCTGAAGGGCATGGTGTTGTATTCAGAAAAATTATTGTAGGACTGGAGCGAATATACATAGTATTTAAGGCTTGCAAGTTAGAGATCACTGGCGTTCTCTGGAAACCCTCCCGCATCGTGTTCACATTAGAGTATCACTGCTGGTTTTCGATTTTTCTCACTGTTTTCACTTGGTATTTGCACTTTCTGCACACGTAATCTATAGTATCATTGTATCCGTTCTATCCAGATTCAATTACAGGGCGATCCCTACTAGGACCACTTTAACATGCCTATAATCGTCTGAACAATTCCGGATATTTTTCATCCAGCCCGGATACACCTCATCTAGGCCGGCACTTATGCCATATTACCAGACCCTTGCCAAGACTACGCTCACCTGTCTGGGGCCCTGGTCCTGGGCTTCTTGGCCCGGGACGGACCAGGCATTTCCACAGCTGCCCGGGACGGGACGCTTCTTCAGGGTCCCAAATGACTATGGTCGCCCCGGACCGTTGGGATGCCTGACACCACCATCACCATCACCACCACCATGAAGATCAATCAATCTCAGAACTTGTACTCGCACTCATACTCGCACATATACCACTGAGTCCATGAAATCAAGCTGCAGATTCTACTGGCCAATCTGACTCAGAGGTCTACTCTCCCCATGAGCTCAAGTATCGCGATGTATCCAGTACCATCGATTGAAATCCTCAATACCATGGCTGTTGGGCATCGTGAGATTCTCAGGCTCATGCTGGGTGGCAGAGTTGGTCTCGGTGATAAGCTTCGTCTAAATGTCGACCGATAGTACTGGGTACATCGCGATACTTGAGCTCATGGGGAGATCAGATCTCCAGGTCAGATTGACCAGCAGCTAGTGGGCCAGCTCTTCCCTTCAAATCTTAATTTTATACGTACAGAACCATTTGCGAAATCTTCGACTGAAAGCAACGCGTCAAAAAGCTTAAACGAAACGATGCAGAAAACGAAATGTCAATGAGGTTGCCGCTTCGGGGGAGTGGAGGCCACCGGTGCGGCCGCCACCCCTCCTGGACTCTCCCAATGTTGCGGCAACTCCCCAGATGAGTGAGAGGTTCTTACTGGGGGTTTTCTGGTGAGTTTTGGAAGCGGTGGGCAATCTGGAAGATCTGCTCCGGGTGGTAGTCGATGTATGCTTGGTAGGCGTTGGAGTTTCATCGGCCTAGGAGTTGGATTTTGGTGTTAGAGAGGCCGGCTGCCTTTGCGGATGTCGCTGCCCCACGTCGGAACGAGTGGCCTGAGTATGTTCCCATGACTCCCAGTTGGGTCAAGAGTTCGCGTAGGTGCTGGACCAGGTATTCTCTTGTGATGGCTTCGTTTCCGTCCTCCAGGGATCGTGTGAATAAGGGCGCCAGTGGAGTCCAGCTTGGACAGAAGTCGTACAGGTGGCGCATGGCCGCGACCGGGCATTCAGCGTCTCCTGAGCTGGCAAGTGTGATTGTGATGCCTTTCCGGAAGGGGTCGGTTTTGGAGCTTGGGAGGGTGAGGTGCAATCGGTCTTCTTCGAATTGGATGGACCTTCGTGTCAGGTTCCACTGTGCGAATTCTGTGTGGCCGTTGGCCAGGTCGTTTTCTGACCAGGTGATTTCGCCCGCCCGTAGGAAGCCGGCGTGGGCGAGGCAGAAGGCGCCGTAGAGGTTTGCGTCGCGGGGGTCGTTTCTGTCTAGCAGCGCGAGCAGGCGGATTAGTAGGCTGCGAGTGATCGGGAGTCGTTCTTTTTTGTTCGGTTCTCCTTGGAATCGGTTGATACCTCTGATGATGCGTTGGAGGCGGGGGTTGCCAAACGGTTCGGTGCTGAGTCCGAGGTCGACGTGGAGGGACTTTAGGCTCGTGAGGTAGCTTTTGATAGTCTTTGTGCGTAGGCCTCGTTCGGCGAGTTTGGAGACCCATACTAGGAGCTGTTGTTCGGAGGCCGGGAAGGCCGTTGCGTCTCGTAGTGCGCAGAAGTGCACGTAGTCGTTTCTAGGCGTTGTGTAGGTCCGTCGCGTTTGTGAGCTGAGTCCTCACCAGAGGTATCGTGCCGTCTGGCGGGGGAGGTTGCAGTCTTCGTACCAGGAATCTGGCGCGTCGTTCGTGACCGAGTCAGTTTCTACTGGAGATTTGGGCACAGGTTAGCGATTGTCTCTGTGTCCCAGCGCGAGAGGGCGTCAGCAAGGGTATTTTCCGTCGTTGGAATCCAAGCGCTGTTGGAACATGTCAATCCACACTCATCAAGGGCCGGTGGCGCAATGGTAGCGCATCCTTCTAGTATAGGAAAGGTTCTAGGTTCCACTCCTAGTCAGTCCATTCTTTTCTTGGTTTCAACAAGCGCATTTGAGGTCGATGTCATGGAGTGCTAGGAGCATGGCGATTCGTCGCAGTGGCCCGATTGCCGGCCCCTTGATGCTTCCTTTGGTGAGTGCCGCGACGACTACTTCGTTGTCGCAGTGGAGTTCAACAGTGCTTGCGGTGGACTCGAGTGTCCAGGTTTGTAGGGCGTGCCAGACCGCGTACATTTCTTTGAAGTTGATGTGCTTATCTTTGTAGCGTTGTGGGACCGTAGTCCTGAAGAGCTGGGTCGACGCTCTGATGTCTGCTGGTGTTTCTTCTGCTCTTAGGCAGTGTTCGAAACGGGCCGGGCCGGGCCGGCCCTGACGTCTTTAGGCCCGGCCTGCGGGCTTTATATCAAGCCTGGCCGGCCGCCCTTAGCGCGGGCTTTTCAGGAGAGAAGCCTGGCCGGCCTGCAAGCCCTAGCGGGCCGAGTGATCGATCGCGATTCATGTCCGCGGATGGCACCCACACTTTGAAAACGTCATAGAGCCATGGTATCATTACTGACTATGCTATAAATTGGCGACGTCAAACACACACTAAAGAAGAATACTTTGTCCCAAAGGATTGACAGGTAAGACCCTGGTTCCGAAGTAATCAGCTATGGAGTAGTAGGAACCATGAAAGCAAGTACACCTCACGATCGTGACCTCCTAGTCTTGTTTTACAACATCTCCGGCCGTCTTTCCAAAGCCTGAAGCATCTCCTCCAACTTTCTGACCTCATTTGACTCCACAATGCCCAATTTTTTCCAAGACTTCATACATTCAGCTGCACAAATCACATCATCCCCCAGGCGATTTCGGCAATCTGAGATAAGCAGCTTCGAACTACAGAACACCCTTTCAACTTCAGCGGATATGGCAGGTATAGAATGAATGGAGAGTGCCATCCTAGCGATCTGGGACCAGCGAGGTGTGTTCAGGTGAGCCTGCCAGAAGGCAATGAGATTTGGAATCTCATCTTCAGCTGGTGACAGTGAAATCAACCGTCCCGTCCGTCCGGGATCACTAAGGACGGGGACGGACGGCTTGCCGCCGTCCGTCCTTGAGCCAGACGGGGACGGTGCCGTCTTTTTGAACGTGGACGGGGACGGACGGCAAAGACGGCCGGGGACGGTGAAGTCACCGTCCCCGGCAGTCATCCACCGTCCCCGGCCGACAACGGGCGGTTACAAAATATATTTAGATGAAATTAAAAATAGCTCTGAGAGCGCGCTATAAGAGATATAAATAGATGCGGAGCCTGAAATCATGGGTAGAGCAGGGGTTAATCTTTGGAGCAACGGAGTCTGATATGGTACGAATGGAACAGATGCTTAATGATCTTGCATTGAGGTCAAGAGAATAGACTGGATTAGTTGTACCTAGTTTTATACGAATTTGTTATAAGTACATATAATTCGCACCTACTCATGTTATAGCACTGTAGTTAGATACAAGTGTCACAGCACCCTGGCATGGGTCCATTTATGTCTCTTACCGTGTGCTCTCAGGGTTATTTTCGATTTCATTTAAATTCATATTGTAACCGCCCGATGTCGGCCGGGGACGGTGGATGACTGCCGGGGACGGCAAAGTCGCCGTCCCCGGCAAGTCCCCGGCCGTCCTGCCGTCATTGTGGAGTAAGGACGGGACGGACGGCCTTGGCGCCGTCCCGTCCGTCCTGGGGAAATCTCGGACGGCCCACCGTCCCCGGCCGTCCGACGGGACGGTTGACATCACTGGCTGAGTCTTGAAACAGGTGGAGTATTGAGAGCAGTATAAAGTGATTGTCTATTGTACACAGTCTAAAGATCTAAAAAAGAGAATAAGCGGTCTACTTATATAGAGAAATGAGAAGGCATTACCAGATGCCGAGTAGTTATCATACCCAGGCCAAGGACCGGAAGTGTTCGGTGTGGAAATGCTCGGCCCGGAAGTGCTCGGAGCCTGCGCTATGGCTTGATGGCTTGAGGCCAGGAAGAGCTTGGAGCCGCCACCGGAGATATCACCAAGTGACGTCGACTGATCCCGGGCTAAACTCCAAGTGATGTCAGACAACTACTGTCAACATGGAGCTGATCAGTATTTTTGCTGACACTGTTCTGCCGTGCCCGCTTCTGTTTCCATACAGGGAAAGAAGCAATTGATGACGAAGACGCTGGCAGCTCCACTGCCATGATAGATGATGTAGGCCGTATAGTAATACAACCACTCCTTTTGCCTCCACCACTTATAATCGCTCCGCAACACCCATTCAGCTCAAAATAGCTTCGTCTGACACCTATTCTGAAGAAAGCCCATACGGGCCTGCGGGCTTTAACAAAGCCCCCGGGCTTGTAATTAAAAAGCCCGACGCCTCGTGGGCTTTGAGATTACCGGCCCGGCCCGGCCGCCTCAAAGCCCGCCTGAGAGCCCTCGGGCTGGCCGGGCCCGTTTCGAACACTGCTCTTAGGAAGTAACCGCCGATTCCCTTCTTTCCGCAGGCGTCTGTCCACATTCGTATGGTGCGTAGTTTCTTGTTTAGGATTCGGACCCCGTTCCATTGGGGCAGGAATGTCCTCCACCATGTGAGATCTTTTTTGGCGTGTGAAGAGATTGGTATATGGTGTGTTCGAGGTGTGCCGGCAAGGGCGTCGTATAGTCTGCGGAGGAATGGGCGGCTGCCTGGGACTACTTTGGAGGCGAACGCAGGAAGCCTATGGCCGCTTCCAGTTCTTTGAATTTTACTGACCGTCTCTCGAGTATGGAGTCGACTAGCGCGATTGCTTTTTCGTGTTTGTCTTGTAGTAGGCGTGCTTCCATTTTTTCGGTGTCGATCTCGATTCCCAGAAATCTAATGCGGAGGCCTTATTGGCTTTTCTCCTCTTTCACCTGGAATCCGAGGTGGCTGCAGACTTTGCTGAAGGCCGACTTGTATTTTTGTGCTTGCTGGGCGTGTTCGGCGGCGAATACGGTGAGGAAGTCGTCGAGGCAGTGTAGTACGTGCTGCCAGTGCAGTTGTGTTTGGAGGACCTATTCGAGGGCCGATGCGAAGAGGTCGAAGATGGCTGGGGAAGTGCGGCAGCCGAATGTGAGGAATTGGTCGCACCACCATGCTCCCAACCAGCCGAATCCGAGGAGCCACCAGTTATCTGGGTGAACGGGGATGTGCCGGAATACGTCCGCGAGGTCTCGTTTGACCAGGACCGCCCGGGGACCGCAGGCGTGGATCACGGCTACTGCGTCGTCGAATCGCGTGTACGTGAGCGTTCCCCATGCTTGGGGGATGTGGTCGTTGACCGAGTGCCCGGTTGGTGACGATAAGTGAGGGATTCTCCTCCAGGTGCCGTCTGGCTTCGGTGCCAGTCCTAGGGGAGACGCGATAAACCTGTCTGGCAGGGTCGTGAGTTTGAGAATTTGGCCAGCGGTGGCTCGCTTCAGGACATCGTTCATGATGGCCGCGGGGTTGTTGAGTGCCGATGGCAAGTTTGCGCCTAGGATGAACTGTGGGGGCCCGGTATAGCCGATCAGGGCTCCGAAGCGTATCACATCTGTGATTGTGTTTCGTAGACCGATGTCTGGGTGGTTTTGCAGCCAGTAGTTCCAGCCCGCTTCGTTGAGTGGTCCTCGGTACATGAGGTTCGGGTGGCACGGCTGTGTGAGTCGGAATGGGAAATCGAGCTGTGGTTCTTGGAGCCCCCGATAGGGCTGAGGGCCCCCGAGTTCCTATTGCCGGGGTGATATGCGCTGGCACAGTGGCATAGTTTCTGTTTTTCGTTTTTGGGTGCATTTGGTCGCTGGGTGGGTCCCTTCGCAGGTCGCGCAGACGTGTGTGTAGCGGCGCCCTTGCCAGTTGCAAGTTTCTTTGTTGAAGTTGTTGCAGATCTCGTCTCCCGAGCTGTTTGATCGGTTCGTTGTTGGGCCACGGGGTGGACTTGACGTATATTGTCGTTTTGGTGGTCGCTCTCGGGTGCCGTCGGTGGCATTGCGTTTGAAGAGTTGTGCGGTTTCTAGGCCGTGGTCTCGTGTGCTCCAGCCTGCGGGTTCGTACATCCCTAGGCATATTCTCTTTTGATGGAAGACAACGTGAAATTTTCGTAAGCTATCCCACGTGTGGGTTCGGAGGAGGTCATAGAGGGTATGTTGGTATGAGATCAGGGCGAAGGCCAGTGGCAGCTTCTGCGGCGGTGGTGCGAACGTGACGATGATTGCCATATAGACTATGAATGGACGCATGAGATGGGATATCGACTCGTATTCCTCGAGTTCTATGTCTTTGGAGGTGGTGGCGATCTTAAGGCTAGATTCTCCGGTGCCGAACGAGTAGAATTGCGGCCGCTTCTTTTTATATGTAAACGAAGCTTCGACCTTCAGGAGGTTTTCCGCTCGGAACTTGTTTGTGTATATCGACTGCACGACTGCGGTGTCGATTGCGGGGAACATGTCTTGAATGGAGAGGAGCATGGGGTCATTACCTTGTAGTTCGGTTGCTGTGTCAGTGCTGGGGGTGCTCGCGCTTGCTGTGTTTGTGGGGCCTGGCCCGCGGTGCGCTTCGAGGGCTGCTGTGAGTGCTCGGAGGATGGTGTTGATGTCGATGTCGGCTGGGGTTGTGGTTGGGGTTGGGTTTGGGTTTGGGTTTGGGCGGGTGGGTGTCTGTTGCGTGTTTTCGGTGGCCGCCCTTAGTGCTGCCTGGGAGAGGTGGATGGAGTCTTGTGTATTGGGCGGGGTTGGGTGGAAGCCCGACGCCGGGCCGGTATCGTTCCCTCGAGTGTTGCTGCGGAGTTGGCCGCCGGTGCCGCTGCCGCTGCCGTTGTCTGTAGCCTGGTTTCGACTACTTGATTGGCTTGTCGGGGTGGAGAGGGGGCTGGAGTTCAAAGACATTGTGCGGGAGTTTTGAGGAAACGGAATGGAGTTAGAGAAGACGGGTGTGTTCGAGTTGATGCTGAAGCCGCTGCTTGCCTTCCCACTGTCGCTCCGCTCTCTCCCTATATACTCCTTTCCTTCGTTCCAGGCTTCCTCTGCTTGCTCCCCCCTGGTCCTGGCTTCCGTTCGGGTTCTGGCCCAGGCCCTGGCTCCCGCTTGAGCTCTGGCCCAGGCCCTGGCTCGAACTCAAACTCAAACTCAAACTTAAACTCAAAGTTGGTCGCCCTCGCCTCTGCTATCCCTTGGTCGGCCCCGGCCTTCGTCTCCTCGCCTCCGCTGGCCGCCTTTCGGGTCTTAGGCCGTCTCTCGGTTGTTCTCGCCGGTTCCCGCCCTGCCAATCGCGTCCACTAGCCCTCAGTCAAGCTGAACCATAATCTGTAGCTCGATTTCCATGGACTCAGTGGTATGTGTGCGAGTGCGCGTGTGAGTATCTGAGATTGATGGATCTTCACAACGACGACGGTGGTGGTGGTGGTGGTGATGGTGATCGTGGTGGTGATGGCAGAATCACTACTGCGCTCTATGTTGACTTCGCCGCTGGACAGAGTTACTGTTAACAGTGACGTCACTCGGAATTTAGCCCGGGATCATTCGACGTCACTCGTTGATGTCTCCAGCGGCGGTGTTGCATGTATACATCAGGATCTTGTATGATCGTGACTAAAGGGCCGGAAGGCCACGGAAATGATTGTCCTTTGTTTGGAGTATCTAGTATGTTTTTCTGGTTGTTCCTTTGTCTTTGGGTTATTGCCTCAGGGCTTGTTTTCTTTGTCGCGACACCAGTATATATAAAGAGGTTGTCTACTCTCTAGACCTTAATGCAAGCAAGCTTCTATTCATCACTCTAAGTAACAGGTTATCAGCCCGGCGGTCGAAAAATCTATTCTTTTCCCTGCCTGAAACACTCTATACTCCTTTCGGTTACTCTCCGCACTATAATCACGTCATTTAACCTTATCTGTACCACTGAAACTCCGTCACCCCAGCGACGACACTAAAAGATCAAAACAAACAACCTAATTCGAACTCAACACCATAATCACATACACTTACCTCTAAAAGATCTCCACCTTCACCATGTCTGCCGAAACCTTCAAAACTGACTTCGTAAGCATTCTAATGCTAACCGAATCGAACTATCCCATTTGGAGCGAAGAGATGCGCCGTGTACTCATCGCCATGGACGCATACGAAATTGTCACTGCCGAAGAGCTCCTCCCAGTTGGCTCTAGCTCAGCCATCCGATCTCAACAACGCGATTGGCAAAAACGAGCTGGCAAAGGTCAAGCGCAAATCAACATGGGGTGCTCCGACTACCTACTCGCATACATTAAGAATATCGACGATCCAGCCGAAATGTGGGAAATCCTCCAAAATCGACTCAACAACACAACTACTCAAATCGGACGTACCCAAATCCTTCGCAGCTTCCATGCAGCCCGTCCAATCAAGGACGAAGGGATCTAGAAATACTTCACACGGCTTCTTGATTATCGGAACGAATTAATCGGCACCCCCGAAGAAATCACCGATGAAACTCTCAACATCCACATCTTTACTACTGTACCAAAAGAATACGAAATGTCAATTAAGATCTTTGAACATCAATCTCTAGCACCCACTCCACTGCAAGTAATGGGCGCCATCAAACGAGACGAAGGAAAGGCCAACCTTGTCAAACAAATCGGAGACACCACCACCGGATCAGCACTCTATACACAACGAGGCGGCTTCAAAGGCCGAGGCCATGGCGGTGGCAACTGGCGAGGCTACGGAAATCGAAGAAGAGAAACCCAGGATAAAGATGGTAATGAATACTCCTGCACGCACTGCAAAATGAATAACCATAGCACCGAGAATTGTGGAATCCTCAAGCGGCGTGGCACATATAGCGGCAGCGGCGGCTTCAAGAAGGAAGACGACAGGGTATGCTTCTACTGCGGAAAACAAGGTCATGTTAAATCCGAACGCCACGTATGGCAGAGAGGGCGTGACGGGGGCACTGATGAGAGATGCAGGGCTTACACCCGCGCCGGTAATCTTAGACTCCAGACAACAACGATTCACAGCAAGACTGGCAAACGCATGCAGCAGCAAACTAAAGGAGCTGCACGAAGACCCCTCTTCCGGTGCACCTATATGCAGAGTAGTCGAGAAAGAGCATGAGCATGGCCGGACAACCGAAGGCATGAGCTGGCCGGCCCCGGGCGAAGAAGCAGTAGTTAAGACCATTATACTGGATGACGACACCGCAGCCAAGAGAACCGCACAGCGCTGGGCAAGAGAGAAGGAAGCCAAAGTTGGAGCGGGGGTCTGGATGTGGTGGACAGATGGATCGCGTTCTGACGATGGCCGAGTGGGAGCCGCAGCAGTGTGCAAACACGGAAACGAATGGAGGGCCCGCCGCAGTTATCTAGGCGCTGGACGGATGGAGGTCTTTGTTGCCGAATTGTGGGCGATCGGACTCGCGCTCGATGAAACAATCAAGAAGAGAGAACCACTGCAAAAGCATGGAGTAAAGACGGTGGCAATCTTTAGCGACTCACAAGCCGCCATTCGACGGACGGCACATCTCGAGCCGGGCCCTGGACAGCGATTAGCGAGACGGGTCAATCGAAGAGCGCGGGCCCTACTCGCCCATGGCATCGCCACGGAGATTTAATTGGGTCCCTGGGCACTCTGGCATTGCCGGGAACGAAGAAGCAGACCGCCAGGCAAATTTAGTCCGAGATGCGAATGGAAGCACGGCAATAGAGCGGCCATACACCTCGGCTTCGAATAGAGCTAGGCGGATCTCCGAGGGAAGATCAGCAGCCAAGGCGCGGTGGGAGGCCGACAAATGCAGTAAGCACTTCGGCTACAGACTGAAGGGCAAGGCAGGCAGTAAGAGACCCATCCCAATGGCAAGTGCAAAGTCATTGGCAACTCGATTCTACCGACTAAAATGCGGACATGCACCTACTGGAGTTTACCTCAAACGGTTCGGACACCGGGAGGACGACAAGTGCTGGTGGTGCAGAGGGACGGCGGCCCAGACGCGGGAGCATCTCTTCCGTCACTGCGGCCGCTGGAATCACCAGCAGCAGGAGCTCTGGAAGAAGGTGGGGAAGGCAACGGGCTGGAAAGCGGGCAGGTGTCGGCAGGTACAGATATCTGAGCTGTTTTCCATGGAGATATGTGACAAGGCGGTGATGGATCTTCTGGCGGCCACGGACGTTGGGAAGTTCCCGCCTACGTGAGGCAGGGAGCATGGAGCATCGTGAAACCCGCGCGTACTTTGAAAGCTGCGGAAAGCGCCACGTACTTTCCAGCTTTCAGCTGCTTTCTGGCGGCTTTCGCTACGTTTTTCCTTTCGTGATTTCCCACCAGCGAGACTTTCAGGCTTTGAGCCGGCTTTCGCTACGTTTTTCCTTTCGTGATTTCCCACCAGCGAGGCTTTCAGGCTTTGAGCCGGCTTCGCTGGGTTTTTCTTTCACGCAGATCCACTTTCAGCTTTCATGCTTTCTTGCGGACGAGGCTGTAGTGGTAAACCCAAGGTTATCCAATACAATAAACTCAAGGTTCGGCTGCCAGCAAGAACGTCAGAAGCTCTGGCTAGCGTCGGAAGCTCTGGCCAGCGGTGTAGCTTAGCTCTCAGTTTGGCCAGTGGTGCAGCTTAGCTCTGAGTCTGGCTAGCGGCACAGCTTAGCTTTAGCCAGCGGACTTAATTCATTGTGTGCGCTCAACTTCGAGTGCGGTGGTGTTATTGACTATTGCACGGCCATCACTATCACTATCACCATCCCCATCACCACTATCAATAAGATTCAGCAGATGGTCTGCCTGTGCTATGCATGTACTCACATTCATGTATAGTATATGGGAATTAAGCTGCCGATTCCGCTGGCAAATCTAAGTCGGAGATCTACTCTCCCCATGAGTTCAAGTATCACTATTAACCCAGTACCATTGATTGGAATCTTCAACACCATGGCTTTTGGACATCGTGAGATTTACCATAAGACTGCAGGATAACCTTCGATATTAAAATAAGCTTCGGAAGCAGGATAAGCTTTGGAGGCAGGATAAGCTTCGGAGGTGGGATAAGCTTCGGCGGAGGGATAAACTTAGGTGGCAGTATCCCTTTGCCGGTAACCGGGTTTGGGCCCACAGATGGGCCAGCTTTTAAAATACACATCACACAACCACAATCCAGCCAAATGCCCCCAGAATAAATAGAAATACTCTACATATGGTGAAATTCATGAAAACAATTTCGTTTGGGTGTGAAACATAAAGCCTCATTGCAGTCCTCACACTTTATACTGGTTTTCATGCCTTCTCCACTACCACCCTGACTTCTTCTCCACCTGCAAAGGAAACAATCTACTCTACTCTCCATCCAAAGTGGGGAATGCATTCCTGGTACCTTTCGGCAGAGGGGCAGGGGAGTGTGCTTGGTAACTTGCCTGGTAGGCAGTGGGGGCAGGGCAGATTGTGTGGGGGGAGCCGACCGAGTGATTTTCTGTGAAGCCGGAATGCGGGAGGAACTTTTCATTGTTGATGGACTTCCAGCTTGCAGAAGGTCATGCACAATGGAGAGACGGAAGTCAAAGTGATCCACAGTGTGCTCTTTGTTTGCTGGCAGATCTCGATAGATTATAAGGCTGTTGATTAGGGCTGTCTCCAGAATCCAATAGAAAAGTGGATACCAATTGCGTCTGGATATGAGCTGTGTATCAAAATAGGTTCGATACTGGTCAGCTACATCCACTCCCACCTTGTGCTGGTTGTAGGCATCAACAATAACAGGTATATCAAGCTCTTTCTGGCGTTCTCCAGGAAGAAATGTGGAATTTGCTCCACTTGCATTGGTACTCTTGTTGCCTGGATGCTTTCTCATTCTCAGTACCAGTGAATCCTCACCACTTAGAGGGTGGATTGTTGACATCATGGTAACAGGTGAACTGTCCATCCATAGCAGGGTTGCAACCCCATCATTAACAGCTCCACTTCGAAAATGATATGGCAATTTGGCATTCTTCCCAACCTTTAGCTCCTTGGGAAATCCTCGAAACTGCTGCCTGCATGTGCCACAGGCTCCTATCCCCATCCGACGAAGCTCTGCCAGCAGAGGTTGTGTTGTGAAGAAGTTGTCCATGTATACATTGAAGGAGAGCTTTCGATGCCTCTGGTGCAAACGTCTAATTAAGTGGTGAACCATCTTTCCAGTGTCTGTAAGCTGTAACAGACGGGATTCTACATCAACAGGATCCCCTCCAACTGCATTTGATGATGGGTGGAACTCCCAGACATAGCCCTTCTCTGCCATGCAGAAAAACTTATATCCTTGACTAATTGGCTTGTTTGGCATCTTTGTAATGTGAATTGACCTGCCAGTGAATAGAATCATGGCTTCATCAATAGTAACATTGCTGCCAGGTACTCGGTACTGCTGCGAGAAAAACCGCAGTTGCTCCAGTAGAATATCCACCTTTGAATGCCAACAAGGTAGGCCTTCAGGAGTTTCAGTTGGTGAATTGTATGGAGAAACATGAAAGAAGCGGCGGATCTCCTGAAAGCGAGTCTTGCCAAGGTAGGCAGCTGGTGGTAATCCATCCTTGGGAAGGTAAACTCCATCCTTCATCCAGTACCTCTCAGGAGGAACTCCAATCAGACCCATATGAATTTGAATTGCCAGCCAGAGATAAAGATCCTCAGCAGTAACTGGCTGCCAGGAACGCTGCCGCTCCTTCTCTGGCCCAAGAAGCTGCTGCTGGCATAGGAATTGGTGTTGGCTACAAGCTGTCCCATAATGGAGTTGGTAAGAAAGAGATTGAAGATTTGAATTGGAGTAATGGCATCCAGCTTGGAGAATGAGATGGGCAATCGGTTCCATCCTTTGTGAGGAGGGACAACTGGTTGTAAAGGGTCAAATGTGGGAAGCTTAGGAAGATCTGGCAAATTTTGAATCGGTTTTTTGAGTGTTTTCTTGTGCCGCTTGGCCGAGTGACCAGCTGTGATCGACCCGGCTGGCTCAATATATGCCTCATCTGTGGAGCTATAATTATCGTCAAGGTTGAGCATTGCAGGTGGAGCTTCAGTAGTGATTGAAGACACATCAGGTATAATGACAGGTCGATGCTGTACCACTGTAGGAGGTGGTGGTGGTTGGGAGGAGGTGCGCTTTGGACCAGAGTGATTGTCCATGATGCGACGCTTGGCACTTTGTTTTTGATATTTTTTGGTGAGGATGGTGGAGATGAGAGTATAAGTGGTGGGGGTAGGTAGTTGACATTAAGGTTCCGAGGTCTGAGGGCTTCTCTGCTCATGGTTGTTGTGGTGTGGTAGATGGGAAGTAGGAAGGTGGTTGCCGCTGGGCTGAAGGATGGTACTCTCACAATCTCCAAAGTACTGCTATTTATATGCAACTCAGCACCACAGAACTTGTCACACTGCCACAAGAATTTGTAAATAGAAGCTTCTATTAGTTATCTTTCAATTCATAATATTCTAGGGGGGGGTTTAAGTTGGTGGCTGTGTTGTTATAAGCAACAAGGCGCAGCATACGCGAAAGTGGGCCCTTTCGTGGGCCCAATACCGGCGAAGGGATAAGCTTTGGCCAATATGGAGCCTATCGACGTCAGGACTATCTTCAAGTGTATTACGGTCGCGATGCCAGTCAGCTCCCATCGAGTTGGCTGGAGACGCCCCTGAAATGCTCTTAGAGATGTGAATGAAATGCACTGGAGTCGGGAGATGGCTCTCACGAGAGAAGTCTAAGTCTAAGCGTAAGTCCTTGGCAAGCTTATCCGGCTGCATCTAGCGAAAGAAGCTGCGAAAACAGGAGGGAGGCAGGAAAGTTCGTGACGCTTTCTGAAATTAGGGCATACTTTGAAGTAAGTTTGGGTTCCGCGAAGAAAGGGGCTTCGGCACGAGGAGCGTAGACTAAGGGGGAGAGAAATATAAGGCTATCCGGCAGACGAAGAGAGTTCTCGAAAATCCACTAGATTTACGTACGATGTCGATTGACTTTTAGACGAAGTTTATCCCCGCGACCAACTCCGGCGCACGCATCTGCTGCCTGAGCCTGAGAATCTCACGATGCCCAGCAGCCACGGTGTTGAGCATTCCAATCGATGGTGCTGGGTTAATGGCGATACTTGCGCTCATGGGGAGATCAGATCTCCGAGTCAAATTTGCCAGCAGAATCTTCTGCTCGATTTCCATACAGTTTGGCCCTGTGAGTACAAGCATGAGTGCGAGTGTAAGTGTGATCGTGAGTATATGGTGATCATCCATCTGCTGGATATCCATAGTGGTGATGGCTGCTTTGTACTCGAACCGGTTCAAAAATCTAAGTCCGCTGGCTATGCTACACCACTGGCTACAACTGGAGCTTCTGCCGCTGGCCAGAGCTTCTACTGGCCCGAGCTTACTAGTAGCTTGATGAGCCCGAGCTTCGGATTCTAGCCAGAGCATCGGAAGCTAAACCTTGAGTTAATATGCTGGTACTTGTAAACCTAAAGCACACCTGCAGCCTGGTCCCGGTGAAAGCTGGAAAGCCAATAGGCGGGAAAGCCAAACTGCGCGAAAGCTGGAAATCATGGTGATGAGAAAGTCTATTTACGTGAAAGGAAAAACGCAGCGAAAGCTGGCTGAAAGCCTGAAAGTTCGCCCTACTTTCAAAGTTAGGTCTCGTCTGGGTATTCGCAGATTCGCTTTCGCGCCGGTGAAAGCTGGAAAGAGCCTGAAAGCGATACGAACAGTTTTCCGATGAGGTCGGTGGTGTCTATCGTTTGCTTTTCTTTTGTCATGGAGGATGGTCATTCATTCACTTTTCTTTTGTCAGCGGGGATGAAGGGTAGTAGGTGGGAGCTCCGCCATCTAACCGGCTCGCCCGGAGGCGGAGGTGTTAAGGGTCGTGTCATACTCTAGCTAGAGTAAATACAGTATAAATAAACAACAACGAGAGGGCGTGACGCCCAAAATAAGGTCATGAATCGAAACACTGGCGGTAACGACAAAATGGCGGAAGCAAATGCAGCACTGACCCAGCACGGCATCTCCGCCAGAGAAGACCTTTTCAGACTGTCCGACGACACCGAACAAGCCACTATTGGCCTGTTATACCTAGCATAATACCCTCGGAGCGGGGACACACACGATCACCCATGACGTGCCCGATTGAGATGTCATCGGCTATCACTCGTCTCGGAGTGCAGAGCGAAGCTAGAGAAAGCACCGCTCCGAATAGCGAAGCTACTCTCCACCAGGCGAAGCTAGAGAACACACCGCTCCGAACCACGAAGCTAGAGAATGCATCGCTCCGAATAGCGAAGCTACTCTCAACCGAACGAAGCTACCGCTCCGAAGAGTGAAACTAGAGGACGCACCGCTCCAAACAATGAAAGCTAGAGAAAGCACCGCAGCGAGTAAGCGACTAGACGAAGCTAGAGAAAGCACCGCTCCGAGTAAGTGACACTACTCTCTGCTAGATGAAGCTAGAGAATGCACCGCCCCGAACAGCGAAGCTACTCTCTACTGAAGCTAGACAATGCACCGCTCCGAACAACGAAGCTACTCTCTATCGAACGTAGACTATTCGC
>WHVE01000312.1:0-140123 GCA_015178995.1 Trichophaea hybrida | reverse complement strand
CGAACCGCCCATGGAACCGAACCGCCCAATCACAAGCGGTTCCGAACCCGAACCGACCCGGACCCGTAATTTGGAACCGTTGCTACCACTACTTGTATCTATCCCACTTGCCAGATGTCTTTTCTGCCGCTCTCCTCTGCAGTTGTGTGTCTCTCTTTGGCACCATCTTGACAATGTCGATCATGCTCTCCGGTTCCTCAATGTGTTGTAAGGAATCTTTGAGCTCGTTGGACAGTTCTTGTCGTAATGCATCCTGCTGTGTATTTTAGTTCCTTTTGGTGTCAACTACGTATCTCTGAAATTCCGCGTAGTACTGGGAGAATTCACGGTGTCGTTGTCTGAGTTGCGAGAGTTCCCTCTTCGCCGTTGCTGCTCTGTCTTCATCTCCGAATGCTACATCCAGCAGGTCAACTAGGTCTTTCAAGGTACTGAGCTTGACTTCCCCTGAGATTTCGTCACAGTGTGGCATTAACTGTGCCACAGCAACTCCTTTTCGACATCCAACCGCGTACCTTAGCTTTTCCTGCTCGTTGATGAATGCCTTCTGTTTTCTGGCTATTTTTAACACCAACTGCACCTTCCACCCACGAAGTTCCTTCCTGTCTTCTCCTGAACAGCTGGTATTGTCATTTACCTTCTCTTCTCGCTCTTCCCTTTCTGTCCTTTCTCCCAATTCTCCTTTCCTTCCCTCTGTTAATTGCAGGATCCTGGTTACCTGTTGTCGATTTTCTTCTGGCAGATTCCTAAACATCTCCATTTGAGCCTGAGCATCTTCCGTGTTTTGTTTCAATTCTGCCAGGTCTGGATTTGCTTCCTCCAATGTTTGTTTTAGGATCCGGATTTCTTCTTTCAGGTCCTCATGATTTCATGCTTGTGGTGTTTCCGTAGTTGCCACCGCTTGCTGGGTAAGCAGTGGTTCCTGTTTCAAATTGTCCCTTTCTTGGACGACTTTTTCTCCTTCTGCCATCAACTCCGATATTCGTGTTTCTGCATTCTTCACAGATTGCTGTTCCTTGAGCAATTTGTTTCATCTGCTGGTCGTTGGTAATTGGCTCAGTGCTTTCAGCCCTTTGTTGATGTCCTCGATGTGGCTCCTGAGCTGTGTTTCGTTCATAGATTCCATATTCTTTGCTGCCACAATTTCCAGCTCCATCTGTAGTACTCCGGTCATCGTGACATCGAGAGTTATCCACGAAGATTCTCCTGACATCCTGGTCCTGGTGTTGAGAGGCTGCTGTGAGGAGGTTTGCAGCGGTGAATTTAGAGCGAGGTTTTCTGTTCAGGTAGTCTTCCACCTGGTCAATGTTTTCATGGATTTGTTGAACTGCCGCTTCGATTTTGGCTTCTAAGAATGGGTTGACCATCTACCAGAAGAACACCTCGTGTTAGCTGGGTGTTGTTACGATGATCAGCGGGGTTGGTAGAGGGGCTGGGTGTAACTCTGAATCTACTGCCTTCCCCTTATTCACTTTTTGCTAGTTGTAATCTGCCCACGAGATTTGGCTTTCTAGGTCCTTCTGTGTTGCCTTGATCCTCGATTCGGATTTCGTAGATTTGGCGTCTACTGCTCTTCCGATTGTTGTATGGGTGCCTCAGCAGTTATGTTGGCAGAAGCACGGTTCTTCATCCTGACAATTGACGTGGAGGCCGTAGTATTTGGTCCAGAAAATTTTGAATACTGAATCGTCGATTTGGCGTCCTCCTCCGTTTCTTGCAGCCTCCGTCCAGTAGCTATTCCAGGGGGATACTGCTTGTGGTACATCCCAGAAATATGCTTCCAGGGGTTCTGTGGTTTCGAGGATGATAGCGTTGATGCTATCAAAGGCGTTCAGAGGTTCTGATTCAAAAAGGTTCGTGATTCGCCCGGCTAGGTAGAAGAAATTGATTGGGGATTGCTGTGGTTTGTTGCTGTCGTATGCTGGCATTTAAAACAGTGTAGACACTTCGCGTCGATGTTTCCACAGGCACACAATTCAGGAGTGTCTCCAAAAACTGTGTACTGTGAGTTTGTTTTCGAAGTTTCCAACTGATTTAAACACAGAGCAGAGGGAGTTGCTGGGTCTGTGGCAAAAGTAACAACCGCTTTTGTGAGAATAGCGGCACATATACTAAAATATAACCAGTAGAATCGATTGTAGACTGGTTCTTCTGTCAAGGTTTCAAGGCTCGGCGTTCTAGGGTTTATAAAAACCAAACTAAAAAAAAGGCAGTGATCGCGGGTATTACGAAGCAGACAAGAGACTCGAATTCCGGAATCACAGAAGTGAACAAAGGTTGGTGCCGAAGCTATTGATTGTTTTGTAGACTAGAGAACGAGTGAAGAACAAACCTATCCTCCGCAAATCCAGCATCCTTATATACAGTTAACGTGACTGTTGTCACCTTTGCTCACTCGTTCCAAAATATATTCTAACTCCACCCAACTATGTACGCAACCCTTTCAACCCGCGGCTTAAGCCATAACCATCACACCCTATTTACAACGCAACCAACAAAATCTGATTCCTTCCATCGAAACTTGTTTCTTTCGAACAAAACCTTATTTCCTTCAACAAAACCTGTTTCCTCTCGTATTCCCTTATCTCAATCATCGATCCATAATCCTTCCCCAATCCTCACTCGACACAACTGTGACAAACGGGCTGTGGAGTGTCTTAGCAAGGTTTCTTGGATCAATGGTAGGGGATACCGATTTTTTATTGTTCCTTCGTTCAAGCCTCAGTAGTCGACGCAGAGTCTCAGGCCTCCTTCTGGTTCGGAGCAAAAAGTACAGGGGCTCCGCAGGGCGACGAAGATGATCGGATGAATCCCTTGGACAAGTTCCTTTCTATCCATTCCTTTAGGACTTGCAGCTCTTCTCATGATAAGCTGTAGATAGGTCCAAACGGCGGTGTGCATCCCTCTTGCAGCTTAATTTCATGATCGTAGTGTTGGTACGGTAGTAGCATTTCTGCGATTACTTTGCTAAATAGGGGTAGAAACTTGTGATATTCCTTGGGGATGATCTCTTTGAGGGGTTTTTCTTGTAGATCCTTTGTCTCCAAGGCGTTGTTGATTTCGTATAATGTGACAGTGTAAACCTTGAGTTTCTCCTTTTTTAATTTTCTGATAACAGGTGAGGCGGTTACTGCGCAAATATCTAGCTTGGATTTCTCCAGATCCGCTGTTGTTTCCATATGATTTCCCCACACCCATACGCTCGAATGGTGCTGGCAGTGTTGTTGGCAGTAGCTGCTTTCGAAGCCAATCCTGTGACATTGAAACTTGACCGTTATATCGGGAAGTTCTAACCATGGTAATCCCAGCACTATCGGATAATGTCCTAGTTTTGTGACAAACGCTGGTAGCTGTTCCTGATGTGATCGTATTCCCAAGTTTAATTTGCCCATAGTCGTAATTGTATCTGATTTGATGGGTCTTCCATCGATAACCTCGAACTCTCTTGATTCTCGTAATTCCTTCTCTTCCAATTGATGATGGCGAACAAAATCTTCATCCACAAAAGCTATTCCCGTGGCTCCGCGGTCAATCAAAGTGTGTGTATTGATTATCCTGTCTCTGATTTTCAGCGAACATTTCACAACAAGATGCTTGCTTTCCATTGAAGATTCCTTCATTTCTGCACTACTAATCGAAAACTGCCAAATTCCAAAATGAGACTTAACAACTGTAGACAAAGGTGATTCGTGCCCAGCACAATGGCTATCCTTATCGCACTGGCCTGGACTTTTCCCGTTTCGATTTCCTTTCCTTCCCTTGTTCCCGAATCTGCGTCCATTTCATTTCCGGCTTTCTTAAAAGGTATTACTTCCACCTGTCCTGATGCTGCTTTCAATTTTCTTGGGCATGATGCCGCAAAATGGCTGCTATCCCCGCAGTACATACAGAGTCCTCCATCCCTTTCCGCTTGTGTTCTTCCAGAGCAATCTTTCTCCCCTTGACTGCTGAAAGGTCCATTGGAGCAGGGCCGTGGTAAGCTGTCACAGTGCCTGCTGGTGCTGTGTCTGGGGCAGGTGTGGTGTTGCTCGTGGTTTCCTGTTTCTTTGACCCTGCTGTCCATCTTCCTGACTTTCTCTCCGCAGCTCGGGCGCGGATTTGGGAGTCTTTTTTTGAGCACATTTTGACCAACTCCGTGAGGTCCGACGGGATATCGCAGTGCTGTAGTGAGTCCTTCAGCTTCTCAAATAAGCCTTGTCATAATACCTCCAACTGGGCTGCTTCGTTCCAATCGACGTCAGGCACCCACCGTTGGAATTCTGCATAGTATTAGGCATATTCTCGATCTTTTTGCTTAAGTTTGAGCAGTTCCCGATTTGCTGTGGCCCGTATGTCCTGGTCTTTGAAAGCCAATTGCAATAAATCCAGCAATTTTTCTAGTGACTCTAACTTCAGATCTCTGGTTTTCCTGTCGATATACAGTTGAATTTGATTCAGGGCTACGCCTTCCAGTCGATTTGCCGCGTACCTCATTTTGGATTGTTCGTTGAAGAATCTTCCCAGTTCATCCGCTATTTTCATGGCTAGTTGTGCCATCCATCCTCGAAGTGCCCTTCGGTCTGTTCCTAAAAATCGCTGAATTTTGCTGCCTTTATGTTCTCTGTTACCGGCACCATTACCACCATTCCCCGCGAGTGCGAGCACTCTTTTGACCTGATCCCGATATTTGTTTCTTTCTTCTGCAATGATTTTCAATTGCTCCTGTGTATCCTCGAGATCCTGCCTTAATACCTCCGTATCTGTTGGCATTCTGTTTTCCAGTCGTTGTTCTAATTCGATGACTTTGATCTGTAAGTCCCCGTGTGTACAGGCGGGCACTCTTGCTTCCAAGTCCTTCACATTTTGTTGTGTTAATGCCAGTTCTTGGTCCGTGTTTTCTTTCTTTTGTTTGAGATCTTTCCCTTCTTTTAACAACTCGGTGATTTGTTCTTGAGCTGTTCCAATGGTTGTGGCTCGGGTGACGATTTGTTCGTTTAATCGGTTTATTTGATTCTCAACTTGAGGTGGGGGTGCCTGTAGTAGTTGACATAAGGTATCCTTCATTGCATTCGCCGCTTCCAGGGCTTGTTCTAGGTTCAGTTTGGTGAAATCCACCAATATCTGTCTCCCTATTATATCCTGGCTTATTCTGGAAAGCTCTATGTATCGGGCTTCTAAGGAGCTGCCTTCCATCTTTGCAATTTTCGAACGGTGATTGGTATAGGTATTTGGTGATTCTCCAGCCGAAGGTTTGTGCTACTTCAAGGCAATCGTCACAGATTTGTCTCGAGGTATCGCTTTTCCAGTATATCCAGCAGTTGTTGCCACAAGGAATTTCACACCAAATATACTTATTGGGGTTCCAGCACATTAACGCCTGGCTAGATACCAAGGCAAGAGGGTTTCAAGACCAAGGGTCCACAGTAAACAAAGGATACAATCGCGTTCCTCGATGCAATCGAAAAAGTATCGAATTCCTCTATACCGCAGTTGCAGATAGGTATTTCGGCCCACTCTTGAATTGCTCCGCAGTTGCAGTGGATGGTTGGGTTTGGGTAATTGTGATCTAAATCTCCTTCTTCTCCTAGGCAGTCACAAAAATAAATACAGTCGCAGGTTCTTTCGTTCTTGCTCATATATTTAAATGTGGCACTGATTGCCAAAAATATCTGGATTCGTAGATCTTCGAAAGGTCCACAAACAAGGTAAACAGATGTGTCTCCAGTATGAATGGATAGCCAATCTGTTTTCGAAGTTGCTTGCTGATTTGAAAACTTTGCACGACGTGTTGCAAGTGCGATGACAGTAATAGCAGCCTGAACGGTGAGGATAACGGCACATAAAAACAAGAATATAACTGGTAGAATTGATTTTGGACTCGTTCTTCTGTCAAGGATTCAGGGCTGAGTGTCGAGGGTTCAGGGCTCGGGGTTCTAGGGGTTGAAAAATCCAAGAGCAGGAAAGCTCAGAGTCGAGAATAGCCTATAGCTAAAGAAATGAGGGCTGTACGCCAGAGACTCGATCCGAAATCACTGAGTGTGAAAGAATTGAATGCCGAAGCTAATTGATTGATTTATAGACCTGAGAACGACTGAAGAAAGAAACCTATCCTCCGCCAAACGCCTGGATTATATACAGTAATTCACTCTTTCCATAATACCTCCGAACACCTGCTTTCTTTGTAAATTGCTTTTGCACGATTCGGTCGTTTCCCGTTCGAAACCTGACTTCGTGCTTTTACTCTTCGTTCAAATCTGATTTCATTCTCATCGGACTTTAGCCTCCGTTCGAAACCTGATTTCATTCCCGTCCTGCTTTAGCCTCCATTCGAAACCTGATTTCATTCTCATCGTGCTTTATCATTTATATTAATCACCCATCATCACTCCACCATCGATCGTCACTCAGCACAACCGTGACACACATTCTACTGCTGGTATATCGTCGAATGCGCGAGGTACATCCTAAAGCAACGATGCTACAGACAACACACGGTATACGCACCATTCCCGGAGACTACTGCAGAGGGATCAAGGGTATACTTGAAGATGAACTCAGGGGACTGGTGGTGGGATATGCAAGACCGAATACCTCCCGGGGATACTGTCATTCCGCTCATTTGCAGCTCTGATGAAACTCACCTTATCAACTATTCTGGAGATAAGAAAGGTTGGCCTATGTACTTGACCCTCAGGAATATTCACTCGTCCATCCGAACCCGCCCCAAGTGGCCAGCAAAAATAATCCTTGCGCTCCTTTCGATCCCGCCGAATCCCCAGGGGACACCTACCGAGAGGTTATCAATCAAAAAGTCACGCTCGATGATACTGCACGACACGATGCATGAGGTAATGAGTCCCCTGCGCCAGTACCAGGAAGGTATCAGCACCTCCAAACTATCGGACTGTGCCGATGGAAAAATGCGCAGATGTTGGCACATCCTTGCGAGCTGGGTGGCCGATCATATGGAACACGCAAACGTCATGGCAACGATGTTGAACAGCTGCCTCAGATGTACCGTACTCACCGGCGAACTTGGCGAATACAAGCAACCTCACGAGATGAACCCACGAAATCAAGAAGGACATAGGGCAAAATAAAACGAATATGCAGATCTTCCCAAGGACACACCCCAGGAACGCCGGGCAAAAGCGGCCGTCGCCCAGGCCATTGAGAAGGAGTACAATATCAGATCGTTTCCCAACGTCTTCTTTGACTATCCATTCATCGATGCGTATGGGCTGCATTGTCCCGACCTTCCCCACTTGATGTACCTCAGGATGATCCGCCACATTATGGAATGGATTGAGTCTTTCCTGCGTTTTCATGGTAGACTGGGAGACTTTGACGCCATCTGGTGGACCATCCCCAGGTATACCGGCCAGCGTAACTTCAACAAGCCATACCGACTAATCACACAGCTGCAGGGCAGGGACTACCGGTATATTGGCAAGATAATATATCCTGTCCTCACGCCATCACTCAACAACCCGCACCCATCGCAGAGAAAGTCCTTTCGAGCTGTGATACAGTGCACAAGAGCTCTTGTCTCCTTTGGCCTCACTGCCCAGTACCGCTGGCAAGACGAAACTACCACTGGAAACCTTCAGACTTACCTCTGGGACTTCCATCGCCACAAGCACGTATTTCTCAGGTTCTGCAAGACGAAGAGGACCAAAGCGCTAGCACAGAGGAAGAAAGCCGAGGTCAAGGATGCGATGGATGCAGAGTTTAGCCGGGAAGACCAGGAACTGCTCGATTGTGGGGAACATCTCACGGTCCAACGCAGGACAGAAAGGAAAAGAACTCAGCAGAAGGCCATGAAAGAAGCTCATGACAAAGTGATTCCCGACGGTGGCAACTTCAACTTTGTCAAGATTCATCTGATCGCGCACTTTGAGGAGGCCATCCGGGCAATTGGGAACCTCCCATTGCACAGCTCAGATTGCTCGGAAAAATGCCACAAGATCATGCTGAAAGACGCGATGCCAAACTGCAGCTACGTTACGGGGTTCCAGAAACAGATCCTCAATTACAATGACCGCCTGCACTCACTGAATCTCCGCACACTAAACGTGCGGCAACTCGTCCAAGAGAACCGCGATATATGCCCTGCTGATGTACTACATGCACTTGGCTTGTATCGTCACAGAGATAGGATCATGGTCAACAAGCTCAACCGACACAACCATCCCATCCCCGAGAACCTACCAGTCCATTTCCCACTTGACAGCCAATCCTCCCCGAGACATACCCTCGGTGCCCCACTCAGACGTACTTTTTCCATGAGCCAGGTGCAACTCGCAGACCATAATTTCTCACTTGCGAAATACTTGAGTAGATTCTTAGCCAGCTTCTATAGCCGCAGAGATATTCCCCTCAAAGAACTAGACAGGTGGGAAGGACAACAGTTCAAGTCGGTCACCATACCGACTCCACTCTACCAACCATTTGGCGGGCAAGAATACACAATTCACAAGGTGCGATGTACAGTGAAACAGCCATTCCATGGTCGACCGGTCAATGACTGGATTTGGGTGCGCAGAGATTCAACAGTTGATCCGGAAGATGATCTTCAAGGTTTCCTAGCTTCACAGATGGTACGAATATTCAAGTTCAAGGAACTAGAGATTGGCAGGATCTTCTGCGCGCTCGTGCGGTACCTTTCCCCCACGCACGGGAAGAACTCAGAGCCACTATCGGGGTTGCTTTGTTTCACAGGAAGATCATTCTCCAAGAACTCTAACGACTTTGAGATGGTACCAATTGGGTCAATATGGTTGCTAGCACACCTTATCCGGATCCCCCGGACAACCCACTACTATGCAAACCCTACAATTGACCAGATGACTTTCAATACATTTTACCCGCACAACGAGGAAGATGAGGAAGATCAACAGGACGAGGGAGCTCAGGAGATGGACGACCAGGAAATAGACGACCAGGATATGGGAAATGAACCTGGGATGAACCAGAGGATGAATCCAAGGGCAGCGACGAAAGTGACGAAAGCGACGAGGATTCAAATGTAAGTGAAGGATACTACTGAATAGAATGCAGACCAACCTGAAGATGAACCTCAGAATACACCCGACGAAAGCGATTGAACTGGCGAAGATTCAGACTAATAGATAGACGCCATAGATGGTTAATGTACGTATCATGAAATACATAATATGTTGGCGAGAAAGAACATGGGGAAAGGCTGGAAGATTTGACTGCAAAAAATCATGAAATATGATCCAGAGCAAAATGGGCAAAAGGGAGAGATGCGAAAGAATCACCACCAGGAAATTGTGAAATGAGACCTAGAGTGAAATGGCAAAAAGAAGGTGATACGCTGAAAGAATTGCCAGCAGAAAATCATGAAATGAGATCCAGTGTGAAATAGGCAGCAAGGAAGGATATATGTGGAAAGCATCGCTGGTGGGAAATCGCGAAGTGAGATCCAGAGTGAAATGAAATCTGCACCGAAATCCGCCACGAAATGGCTGCCACTGCGAAAGATGCAGAAAGTAGACAAAAACTCGAACCAGAAAGAGTTGTGAAAGGAAATCCGCAGCGAAAGCTAACTGAAAGAAGCTGAAAGCACAAAAGAGTGCTGCGCTTTCAGCAACTTTCAAAGTATGTTCAGGTTTCGCGATATACTGGGACGCAGTGAAATTATCTCCTTTGATTATTTCACTCAGGAGATAGCAAAGTCCTGCATATAAAGAAAATATTGTTCGTCCGACCATTTTGGGGAACTGCGTGCAGTCCCGAGTATAGTTATATCCAAGTATTGGTTTGATATGATGTAACACTGGTCTGATTCGTAACGTACACCTGACCCTAAGGTCTCTGCAAGGCAGTTACTTTGCTTCAGCAGTATGGTTTTAAATGTGTCTCATGCCTTAGCCAGCACTGATGGAACTACACCTCAGTTACTGTCAGATCGAGTGTATGTATTGTCTGGGCATGGGTTAGCCAGCCAACTCCACTAAAACACTGTATTGAAGCTTGGAATATTATGAGATTTTCACCTGGCTATATTGGGTATTCCGCTTACTCATTAGTAGACATCCTCAGTGACCACGACTCTGAACGGTGTACGAGATTAGTGGATTCGTGCTGGGTTAGGGTTTTTGAGGCTCTGTATTACGCTATCACCAGGGTTTCACAGATAAGATGGACACTCTCCGACACGCACCCAATCATCAACTCATCTCTTTCCTTCTCCCATTTGTTCTTAGTTTTAGAGCCAATTAAGCATCATCTCTCAAGGGCTACTCCCTCTCAACGCTCCCGGAAACGAAGCCGCTCTTTCGCAGCCTTCTATTAGTCACTGCCATGTGCAAAAATCTCTTTCACGGGTTTTCTCCCACAATGGACAGGATCGTTGTGCCTGCCCCCACTCAATGGGCAGCATCGTGATCTCGACTATGGCGCAGCGTCCGATATACCAGTTTCGACAGTTTGGCTGCGGCTGCTATGCTGGACTTGCGTATGCGGCACCTAGCCTCACGGCACAATCTGTCAACGGGTCCGTGGCTAGGAACAGTCACAGTATGACTGTCCAGCGGCCTCAGGAATACGGCGAGCATGAGCTACCACACTAAATGTCATGATTGCCGGGTTACAATATAATCATACCAATCTAACAGTCTAGCAACTTGACTTATGTGTACTTGAATCAATTGCTATTACTTCTACATGTTGGCGGCTAATACTGTCTCCTTGCGTCATCTTTCAATCAACTCATGCTTATTTCGGACAAGCTCTAGAAGCCTACTCTGGCAAATTCAACTCTGTTCTACAAACTCTTTTGGTAATTACATCGGCTTGCGACAAAGGGGGAGATCCAATCAACAAAAGCACTGAAAACAACAAATACGATCAGTTACAGCGTCCATGTTTTGGTTGGATGCAAGTAACCTGATGTTCTCAACTGTTGATACAATTGTCGCTGGTGGGCCTTGGAGACTAAGTTTAAAGTACCTCATACGCATGATAAGGGAAAACCCCTAACACTCTCCAGGCTTTTTGTTTGGATACTCTCTGATAATATGGTCCTTCTTTTGGCAATGGTGACAGATCATTTTGCAAGATCCTGAAGACATCTTTTGATTCTTTTTCTCTGACTCACCATTTCCTTTCGTATCCTTGCCATTACCCGTGCCCTTGCCTTTGCCTTTCCCGTTCTTTGCAAAGAGTAGGGTATTGTGACCAAGGCTCTTTTTATGCTTGAGCTTCTCCTCATACTCCTGTATCTTGGTAATAACTTCACTAGACCATATGGTGTCTTTGGCTTCTGTATCCTCCATAAACTCCTCAAAGATCTTCCAATTGTCATTGTTAGGAATGCTGTATAAAAAATTAAAGATGTGTTCACCTTCAGGCATAACTGTTATCTTCTTGTGCTTCCTCACAGCCATCTTGGTGTTGTCATCATCTGATACATCTGCACAGTCAACACCTGAGTTCCAATCTTGAACGAACCTGTCGATACAGAGTGTGTATCAAGATTTCAAGACTAGGAGTTCTAGGGGTTATAAAAACCAAACTAAGATTCAGAATTGCAAGTATTGCAAATAAGACACGAGATTCGCAATCTGGAACCACCGAAGTGAACAGAGGTTGGTGCCAAAGCTTATTGATTGTGTTGTAGACTAGAGAATATGTGAAGAACAAACCTATCCTCTGCAAATGCATCAGCCTTGTAAACTGCTGATGTGACATTCATCACTTTTGCTCACTCGTTCGGAAATACATTCTAACTTCACTCAACAATGTACGCAACCCTTTCCACCCATGGCTTACATCATAACCATCACACCATATTTGCAACACAACCAACAAAACCTGTTTATCTTCCAATGAAACCTGATTTCTTACAATAAATCTGTTTTTGATTGTATACATCATTCCTTCTTCATTAATCCATACTTCATCTCCAATCCTAACTCGACACAACCATGACTGTGTGTAAGTCTTGATGTGTCCACAATCTTCTAACTTTATCTGTTACAATTCTCTCTAAATACGAAACTTCAACCTCTTCACTTTTGTCCTATAGTCTACCCTGAGTTGTTTCCATTCTCCTTGGCATCCTTGACTTTCATGTACTCCAGCTGGAGTCTCTCCTCCATGGTCAGTAGCAGGGGTGATCTACCAGTCCTATGCTTGTCGATAAAAGATTCCGTTAGTATAGCATGTGCCAGTCATTCTGTGGCAGTCGCATTTACTCCAAGAGCCTCTGCTTTCATCTGGTCACCTGTAACTACTCCAAGCACAGGTTGGCTCTCTAACATGAGCTCCACCTGTCCAGACCATTTGTTATAGTTGATACCATTGAACTTACCAATATTTATTATAAGGTTGTTTGCTGATATATTGTTACTTTGAATGTCCAAACTTCCTCCACTCTTTGAATCTTGACTCACCTCCAACAGTACTATGTTGGCAGTTGTCGATGTACTTCTCGACTATTCTCCCTTCACCTTTGATATTTACATTACTCAAAACACTCGCAAGGGCTCATAACCTGCTGTACATGGGTGGCAAGATGCACAGTGATATAGAGAGGATGAAACTTGTTGAGTCTATTGTGTCTATTGTCTAAAGCAAGAGAGCAGACAAGTCCTCTATATGTACTGTTGCCATCACAAAGGAAACAAGCCATAAGGCAGTGGCTTTTCCTCCACAAACCCAAAACAAAGAATCAGGCAAGCAAACAAGCAAACAGGCAGTTCCACAACCTTCCAAATACCCGAAGCAAACGCTTCCGGCCCTTCCGGCCCTACAGAAAGGTAATGGTCTGCGGTAGCCTTCGGTTTCTAGGTTATTAAGCTACGTATGCCCGTTCACTTATTTGGGTCGGCTCTGTCCCCTCCACCCGATATCACTCGCAACTCTCCAGCCTCTCTTGTTGCATATAGGAGTTTCGTCTACTGTTTCCAACCTTGTATGATCATGACTTGTATGAGAACATGAAACGTGTATGAGAATACGAGGATATGTTGTGGTGCATAATCACGAGAGTTCTAGACTGTATGGCAGGCTCTATATAGACCATAGATTCGGCATAGATCTAGATATCACAATCAAGCTTCTATTCGAACACACAAAGTAACATCTCTACTCCCACATATATCTAGACTTTTGGCGTTATGTCCCTGCACCACCTCCTCTCAAGGCACTCGCCAGAAGCACGCAACAATTGAATTCTCTCCGCTTGCAGATATTCTCTCTCACGCTGAATTTTGTACTACATGTTGAGAGTATTCCGACTTCAACCCCAGTTTGACACCTGCTATCAATCCGTGCACTTTATGCGTGCCTGAAAGCAGACCGAAACTAATCTGATATTATGTTTGAGATGGGACCGATTACGGATGATGTAGGCTGCACAATTCTCTATTGACTTAACTGGAGATAGCATTATTTCGCGACTGGATTCTTTCCATATGAAGACTCGATACATTTAAAGCCCCTATTCATAAAGTCGTGGGAAAGTAGTGTCCTCTTGAGCACCCTCCGCTTGAACCTTCTGCTTCCTCTTCTTCTTCTTAGACCTTCTTCTCGCCTTACCCCTAGGCTTTAACTCGATCGCCATACTCATCTTCCTCTTTCTCTCCTCTTCCGCTTGCCTATCTTCTTCCTCCTTCAACTCCCTTGCCTTCTCCTCATCCAATGTAAACATCCACCACCCCGTATATGGCGTAAGTGTATTCCTATTCTCTCCCTCACCCAAAACCTCGTACCCAACTACCCCGGCAATCATCACTGTATCAAACAATGTTCCGTTGTCATCCACCTTCACATCCACCTCTCCAAACGAAGGTGGGATGTCATTCATATCGATCTTTGGATTCCAGCCATTCCAACTTCCTCCGCTCGCGGTCGAAGCAGCATTGGCGCGCTGCAGTTGCCACTTTCCGTGCTCGTCAAATGCGCAAAAGAATGTAATCCAGCCTGAGATATACGTCGGACCTGATCCACCTGAAATTTCGTGGCAGATGCGACCGAAGAAGTTGCGGATATCCTGAGCACGTTTAAATTTCCACTTTATTTTGTTGGAAGCTAGGGGTAATGAACCTTTTGATTAGGCTCAGCCGTGGCAGTCGCATCCAGGGAAAAGACTTCGAACGCATTAACGAAGTGAGTGATTGTTGGCGACAAAAGGCTGTGCCAGGCGTGCAAATCCGGATGCTCGCTCTCGGGGCCGAACTCGAGGAGTTTGTCCAGCCGAGTATGTAAGTTGATCCAATCGTCTTGTGTTCCCAACAGAGTGATGGAAGGAATTCCACACATTATCATGAATCTAGGAACAGTTAGAGTGAGGAAAGGCGAGACTTTGCATTGAAGTAAAGCCTTACTTGTATGAAAAATACTTCTTCAACGTGCACATCATAAGAATAGAGCCGATAATGGTATCGTTGGGGGTGGATGTCGAGTACGAAGGGAGAACCCAGTCAAGAAGCGATTTGTCTTTGATGTTCTCCTGTTTAATTTTAGTTACGTCCAGTAGCAGGACTAGAAAATTTCGTGAGGAACTACATCCAGTAATTTGCCCATCGATTTGGCCATCTCCCCAAAATCCACTGAATATCTAGAGCCGATGGCTCGGACCTCAAGCTCCCTTTTGCCTTCGTGATCAACAAAGTACGACCTCATCTTCTCGCTGTTGGCGTTGACATAGAGGGAAAATTGGCTAATGATAGTGTGCCAGACGTCGTCAGGGCGCAGAACTAGATTGTGGTGCTTGTTGTAGCTTTCAATGCAGCAGTAAACTAATCCGTTGCGGGAAGGCATGATGTCGGGCAAGTCGGATTCTTGGAAACTAGTTTGAAAAATCTCCGCCATGGCAAAGCTGGCATCTGGAGCAGTCTGCCGAAGAACATCCTTAATGGATTTCTTAGGGATAGTGTAACCGCCCAAACTGCTACCCAAGGTAGCATCGAATTCATCGGGATCGCGAGGGATCGGATTTGCAGAGTGTTCGGCGACTTGGAAAGTAACCGGCATTTTAGCTAGGTGTGATGATGGTGGAAGGAAGGTAGAGCTGGATATACAGAGAAGAGCAGATATATATAATAATATATACTTTCAGTGGGCTGAAAATACTGTGACTCATAGAAGATCCTTACATGGTGTACTATCAAAAGATCGTCGTCTATGCTGGCTTTCTCATGCAGTGCGACTCTTTCCGCAGATCCTAAGAATGTTTCTTGGTGTCATACCTATTCCACATTCCACCAATGCTTTCACATATTTGTCCACTTGGAAGCTTCTTGGCATCTGGTTTCACAAGCGATAACGCTGATTGGCAACTAGTAAGTACTGTAGTCACACATATGGGTGTGTTACACATGCAGCCTTACTTATTGGAGCAGTAGATCAGCGAGCTAACAGCTTACAGATGCTGCTAATTAGTGTTTTACGGAAGTTGTCGTGCCTAAGCTCACAATGGTTTTCTCCCTGGCGGCGGAGCTTGGGATCGCGAAGCAATCACTAGGATTTCGCTTGTTTGCCCTAGAGTCAACTGAAACTGCAAAGGCAGGTTTGTTTGTTTAAATCATAATGTATTCACCCCCGTAAGGGGGGGCACCCAGTGTCGTTACCTAACCGGCCATCCTCAGAGAGGACATGACATATTTTTCCATTTTTCTCCCCGGCACTTCAACGGTGTGAGCCTTTTGTGTCCGCAAAGCCCTCCTTGTCTCCAAGTCGTACCGCTATACTAAAACACCCGTTCAAACCAGAGCTGGGCACTAGGCCACAGCACTCCAGTCTTTCCCCGCATTCCAGTCGTTTCTCCTTTTCCCCATTCCGCCAAACAAAAAAGCACAAAACACACAAAACAAACGTCAGTACCACCAAAATTGGGCCCCAAAAGACCACCGGACTCCAGCTTTCCTGCATACCCCTTCTCCCTCCACTCCGCGTGTTCAACTCGGTCTCAAGACTGTCCGTTCCATCGGGATCACTCCGTTGCGTCGTATCCGTCTATAATAGGATCGCTCAATTCGGACGTTCACACATCGTGTTAGGGTCGGGCGTGGTAGTGTGTGCGTGTCGTAGGGGGTGCACAGCACCGGTGAGGTAAGGAGCAGTAGTGTCGGAATACTCCCCATGGCTACTGCTGCAACTTGGTTGTATTTCGCGAAAATCGTGTCAAAAACTGGCATAAAACATTCGAAAGAAGGCGAGTTGCCCTAGAAGAGGGGAAGCCAAAGTAAAGCCAAAGATATCGACGTGATTGGTGCCATGTACGAAAGTCTTGGCAAACCAGGCGGAGAGGGTGGTTGTCGGAGGTGCAGGTGAGTGTCAGGCACGAAAAAAGATAGACTCAGTGTTCCGAAGTGGTCAGATCGACCGCCCGGTAATCTACAGATTGACAGATCGGTCAGATGCGGTCAGGATTTCTAAAGCCGCCCTTGGCATGGACCGGCCCGGCTCAATGTGTCTGATATCTACAGTATCTATAGAGCCCTGCAGATATCTATGCCAAGGAATATATCCATAAATATCATAGATATCTAATGCTGAAGCTTACTACTAGTGCAATAAAAGCCCGTATTTAAAGGAGTATATCCCACCACAAGGTTCGCAGTCTAAAAATCATGAGATCGCAACTCTGCCTAGCCGTGCAATTGTACTCACCGATAATCATTCGCAACCTGTGAATATTTGTAGACCGGCTTGGTACTAGTAGATAGATATCTGTCAGCTCACAGACCGGTCAGATGACCATATGTGAAGCCGTCCTTGACACGGATCGGCCCGGTCAACCCTCATATCTGACTGATCTGACCGCTTGGTTTCACTGGATAGACTAAAGGTTCTGATGGAGGAGATTTCGATGGACGATTAGATCGAAGATGATCAGGCAAGGTCGACTAGCTAACTTGGTGGATCGTGAGGATGAATCGATATCTCGAGATCGCGATCTTGCAAGTTATCATTTTCCTCTTATAGTAGTCGAGCATTCCGTATTTGGTTCTTATCATTTGTCCTCACTATTATCCTATCACAGCAATCACTAACTTATGACTCGATAAACACGACGTATGCAGCCCGCCCATCCCACTCATCACCTTCGAAGATTCTCTGAGGATTCTCAATTCTGAAAGCAACATTTTGATGTTACCTTCTCTTGATCTATAAGCTAAAACTCTAGTATTTTACAATATTTGAGTCATGTCGAGTATGTGTAACCAGATGACTTCCCGTGAAAATTTAGAAAGAATTTAGTGTAGGGCCAGAAGGTCACGGAAGTGTTTTCCCTTTAGTCTGTTTGTTTCGAATATCTAGAAGGGCATGGAAGTGTTTGCCTGTTTGTCTGTTTGACCCTTTGTTTTTGGGTTTGTGGAGGAAGAGTCACCGCCTCAGGGCTTGTTTTCTTTATGGCGGCACCAGTATATATTGAGGGCTTATCTGCTCTCTTGCTCCAGACTTATACACAATAGACACAACAAGTTTATCCTCTTTAGATCGCTGTGCATGTCGCCACCTCATACAACGAAGGTTCGGCACAACATATAGAATGTTCTAAATCCAGATTTTGGGAAATCCGCTTTCCTAACTGGCCCCTTAGAACCCTAGCCCCCTCGTTCAAAGGCTTTCAGATTCCAAATTTCACAGGAAGTCATCAACTACATATTCTTGTGAACAACGTAGACTTCGAATTAGTGCATGCACTTTCAAAGCTATCCGACGAAACCCACCTACGTGGTAGCCATGGAATCAAGGGAGGTTGAGCAATTGGTAACCTGGAGCTCCAGAAGATTCTGCCACGATGTTGGTATCTAGCGGTCTCAACAGTTTGGAGTGACTATGGTCTTGCAGGGCCCAACATCGTCGTCATGTCTGGGGCATGAGTTCCGATGACTGGTCCGTCCAGGTCGGAGATCTAGTGGACTAGGGCCCTATACAGGTACCTATGGGGACCGACGGCTACTGCTATACCGGGAATAGACATTCCGGTGGTGGGTGCCGATAGTCGGCCTTAAATCCGAGCAATTTTGGGAGGGTGGGTAATGATGGTCAGTCTTAAAAGTAGTCACAATAGGCCTTAAAACTAGTGGTAGTAGGTGCCACAGTACCAGTGGTGGGTCTGAATACGAAAATGTATAAAATAACATAATTTCTGCCGCTTCTTGCAATTCACTTTGTACGGTCCTGTAGGTATATAGTCCAACAAAATTGCTCTGGTCTGAAACGGTCCATAATTATCTGCCCAGTCCAGTGGTCCCAGTAGGTTAGCTCAGCCCGAAGCAGCTCACTAACCTACAATTAATGAGCTGCCACTAGAGCAGAACTACTCGATCTATTCTGGGCTGCTCAAGGGCAGCTTGAATTATTTTTCCAGGACGCTAGGCGATTGCCGCATCACAATCGTAGACAAATGTTACACTCCCAACATTCTCTACCTTTGAATATAACATGCTTTTCATACTTCCAAACGGGGCTTCGCTCTTTATGCTTCATTGGTTGTACCAATGGAGAGACTGTGGATGAGGCAACTGGGGACACCGGAAAAAAATCCGAACTCTAACTTTAATTACATGACCTTATATTTCCGCTCCAGAGAGTAACCTTAAACGTCATAAACAGCATGATAAACAGTGCCATTCACCACATCAAACCCTACGTCATAATGAGCTATAGTTCTGTAGCTCCATCTACTCCAAAGCCGCTCCGTGGAACGTAGTTTAGCTCACGGGTTATCATTGAACTAGGCCGCAACTGGCTGCTCGAACTTTAGGTTACCTAGTCTACTGGGAGCACTGGCCCAGTCCCCCTTCCCGAGCATGGGCTTAGCCAAACGGGACGCACTACGAGATGCCCGCTCTTATCCCCTTCATTAGGTCCTCCGCTGACATGGACCATCCAAGAGGATCCATAACGCTATTAGTGGCGCCTGCGCGACTGAGGGACAACCTGCCACATTCGAGATCTCATACCACGTAGAGCACTCTATGGTGAAAGCTGAATCTCAATGTTAACATTGCTGAGTCCGTTTAATTTTCTGCAATAACTGCAAGTTCACAGAGAGGTGAGGGAAGGATGGCCTAAGGTGTTAATAAAAAAATCCAACTTTCAGCAATTCGAATATTACATCCCTTTCAGATCAAACATTCAGGCCGTTGTTCTAGTATTTGGCCTGCACCCACAGTATAGGTTTGCAAATCCATTTGCAGGCCAGAAGATTCCCCCATTAAACCCCTAGTTTCAAAGCAACCTCAGATTGTACTCTAAGCCATCGCCACTACTATTGTGCAATGCGTAGTATCAAATGTTGAACGCGGTATGTTATCACTTTATCGCCATACTCCATCAGCATCCGCACCACTGCCTCGCGTCCGCTTTCAGTCTCCCAAGAAAATGGTGTCAGGCCGAATATGTTGTCTTTCGAGTCAGTTTCTATGTCGTTGCGCTCTATCGATGTCTATATCTGGAAGAAGCTACTATAATATGCACACATAACTCACACATTTTAGCACACGGGGCGTGGAGTGAGGAATCAAGACCGTCTGACTTTTGCTGAAGTTTTTGAACCTCAAACATCCCCATAAACGTGTTTATTGTCGGTTTGATTTGCCGAAGGTGTTTGCCTGGCTTTAATAATACAACTGTAGATGTATTGGAGAGAAAGGCACGGGCAACAAAAGTAACAGCGCTTTCGAGAAGAGGCCACTCAAGCACAAACTTAACCAGTTGGAAAAACTGAGTAGCAACTCAATCGTTTGAGCGCACTAGTGCAAGACTTTCACAGTATGTTGACATTCATCCTTAGTTAGATACTATCTGCCGCGTTTCAAGAACCCCATTACATTGTTCACTCCATGAAGCATGTTGAGTTTCTCGATGTAATTCTTGCAAATCATAAGATCACAGTAGAGACGTCTAATCAATCGAATTTTAATTGCGCCCTTGTTTAGCTAAATATTAAACAGTTGGTCCAAAACGTGATTGAGATTAGAGATTTGTCGGGGCAGATTAATATCGCCGATATAACTCTAGCCGTTCAAAATGATGGTAAGCTGTATATTGAGGCTCCGGCCCCCACAACGCTGACGAAGACTGGGGATAGCAACTACGTCAGCTTTTGAGATGGGGTCTTGCTGGTGTGCTGAAATTACCATCCTTTGCTGAATGTAGGGAAGCGATATGGCAGCAGCTAGTCATTAAACCCCTGCATCTCGTGGAACGTTGAGAGTCAAATCGCGATATCGATATCGACCAGTTCTGGCCAAGGCCACAAGTGCTTACCTGCTTATTGATAAGAAATTTACCAACCATTAAGCGCCGGAGAATTTCAATTTGTTAACGCCGATGTGTATGTAGAGTACTATGTGTTCGAACCTAGACCTGGTGAGGTCAATTCCAGTATCTACTCAGTCACTTTGACTATGTTAAACATTGGGCTCTATACACTGCTGTCTCTTTTCTTTTCTCGGAACTCGGCCCTTGGTCTTTATCGCATGATATTACATAGAAGCTAGTACATAGAGTAGAGAATGTAGCGACCGCAGGAAGATGCACGGAATATCAGTAATCCAGAAGCGATTCTGTCAAGCGGAAACGAATAGGTATAGCTATTGAGAGTAATTGTAGTGATTGTCTAAAATTCAAAGAAGAGAGAGAAAGGCCTAGTTATATAGAGAAAGCACTGGCCAGGTGCTAAATGTCATACCCAGGCCAAGACCCGGGAATACTCGAGGCTGAGCTCGCGAGGCTATTCCGGCTAGATGCCCGAGTCGCCTGTTGCATAAATAGACCTGATCGATGATGGAGCTGACTGTAGGCCGGCTGATGGTAGGGCATAAGGCACAGCACTCTCTTGTACTATATATTTCGAGTCTTTCTCCTCTCTCTCTCTACTCTCAGTATCTTAATGTACACACACGATTCTCCCCATTCAATATTGCCACATTGCCACCAGCGACATCTCCAAGTGACCTAGAGTGACCCAGAGTGACATCAGTTTACTGTCTACAATATCTCGGCCCACTAGGAAGCCTTGGTACGTGTTGGCGAGGTTGATGGTGAATTGGAAACGATACAGGCCTTGTTAAAACAAGCAACTGTAAACATCGGGCTTGTGAGGCGGCCCAATGGACAAGTGCTGTATTGAGACGTTATAGTTCCCCTAACTGTTATTCCGACATTGATACCGTTGTATTCGCGAACCTAGCCACATACGTTTGAAAATCTCTATCTTTTGGTCAGCGGATTAGATTGCCATGACATCATGGCAGATCTCAGCTAGCAGGTCCAAATAATAGCAATGAGTTGCACGTCGAGATTATCTAAGTCATCTGTGTACGGTATTCGAGTCGATATTTAGTTAGCCGGAAAAAACTTTCACGACAAAGGCCTAGAGAGTCCATCTCAAATGCCGAATCAGCTGATTGTCTAGAGCTAGATATCGATTGCCTATCTGAAACGGACCAGAAATAATTAGAACAACCGAACCGTTTGACAACAGGAAAGCTCCAGATATATCGCTGATCTAAGCGCATACGTACTCTACATAGGTCTAAATCCTAGCTACGGTTACATCTCCTTTGCATCGATATCCAAATACAAGTTTTTACTTAGCACATTGTGTAAATTTATACACAGGCTGACATTTCGATAAACATCCATTTGTTCACGTATCTGACTTAATTATATAAGCCGAAACAGGAGAGAACGTGCATGGATCCCACTGCCGGTTTAATTTTGTGCAACTGCAAAGTGGACAGGGTTATATCTAGTAATTGTCAACGGTGCTCATATTTTGCTCACTCTCACTAACGTTATAAAGAAGAGTCCAATATGCAATATATATTAGATAATATATGATCTCAACAGTGATGGACTGACCAATTAATATTCCCTCAGATATTCGGATACTTCGGAGTTCTTTACTTTCTTTGTCCAAGTCGGGAATGTACGACACAACCGTTCTGAACAATTAAATAAACCATACCGATGTGGTTACTTCTCGGTGCTTTTGTAATGCACAACAGGGTTCAATGATTATCAAGTCAGGGCTAGCCGCACAAGAGCTGCAATAGTTATTGAACCTGACTAGGATTATATCGTCTCGGCTACAGATCATTGTATCTGAGACGTAACCTCAGGATATATCGATATATCATCGCTCTCACAACTGGAATGCCGACTCATATGCCATATACGACATGATTCAGAATTTCTCCAAACATACGAGCTCGCATGAGCAACCGGATATAGACAAACAGAAACAGGTACTCAAATTCAGAATGAATCATATGGTACATAGGACATATCCAATTGTAGCGCAACATATCTCAGACATCGAGGCCTTCCCAGGGATTGGTTTTGTCTTTAATTAGTCTAGCTACTACTACCCGTCAAGTAGTAACTCCGGGCGACTGCCTAAACTTAACTGGCGGTCATTGTATAACCCCCAGGACCCGACGACTTGCAGGGACACGTCGACCAATCTAATCATGACCTTTAAATCTATATCAACCCACATTTCCCACACGTGAATGACCGCTGCTTCCTGAAATCTCCGGCACACATAACTTACGGGTTTTGGCATCGCCAGCTGCGAATCAAGTTATCTAATACCAGCAAGATGGCTGATCCCGAGAAACAACAGACACCTCATATTCCACCGATCGCTATAGACATCTCGCAAACATCCTCCAGCTCAGCCACTCTATCACTTCTCCAACGTATCGAAAAATGGGAAGGCCGGTTCAGAGTCGAAGCGCGCGGAATCGAGCGTGTTCCCCTCGACGAGCGTATCAAAACTACGACGTTCAGCACGCTTCAGATTGCGATGACCTGGTGCTCAATCAATCTCGTTTCTAGCAATATGCTTGTGGGGATGCTGGGGCCTCATGTGTTTGGGCTATCGTTCCGGGATTCTGCACTGCTCTGCTTTTTCGGTAATCTACTTGGCACTTTGGGGCCTGGTTATATCTCATCGTTGGGGCCAAGTGGGAATAGGACTATGGTGAGTGAGGTTGCCAAGGACAAATATGCGGTGCTGACGCGGTAAAAGGTGATTCTTCGGTTCGTGTTTGGATGGTGGCCCGCAAAGATTTGCGCCGTGCTCCAGCTCATTGGCAATTTGGGCTATGCGTTGTTGTCTGCGTTGATCTGCGGGCAAATGTTGAGCGCCGTGTCCAAAAATGGAAGCATGACTGTCGTGGTTGGGGTGGTTATAGCGGCCATCATCACACTCATTGTGTGTGTGGTTGGTATGAGAGTGTTCCATGTCTACGAGCGGTATGTTGCGGTTTCGAATACATTTTTCCATACATCGCTCACAAGTACATGAATAGATACGCCATGATTCCCCAGCTATTCGTGTTCTTCATCATGGTTGGTTGCGCCGGTCCTTACTTCGACACGACTTCGCCGTCCGTTGGCACCCCCGCAATCATCCGCGGAAACCGGATTAGTTTCTTCTTTGCATGCTTCAATGTTCGTACTCTCTATCCTCCATCGCCCGGGCCTCACTGATATAAGCAGAACGCGTTTGTTTGGGCCATGAGCTCCGCTGACTACTTTGTCTACTACCCTGAAAGCACACCTCGCATTGTGTTGGGAACTATGACCTACATTGGGCTTTTCCTTGGGACTTTATTCTCAGAACTACTTGGAATTGGGTTGGCATCCGGAGCGACCTCCAAGCCAGAATGGTCTGCCACATTTGATAATAATCCCGGAGCGCTGATGGTGGAAGCATACGCCCCTCTCGGCGTCTTTGGAAAAATTTGCGCGGTCGTTCTTGCACTCGGGCCCAGTACATACCTACAATCTCACGGTTCATCATTGGCACCACACTAACAAAATTCAGTTGGCAACATAATTCCGGGCGTCTACTCTTCTGCCCTAGCATGGCAACTACTCTCGCGCATTTTCTTGAAAGTTCCACGCACAGTCTGGACAGTTTTCGGGATCGCAATCTACACGGTTGGCGCCATTGCGGGGCGTAATAACATATTCTCAGTAATTGAGAACTTTCTCGCATTGATGGGGTTTGTCTTGTTCCACGCTATGTTGTTTGGGGGTTACATTACTGACGCCCGCAAACAGGTACTGGGTTATACAGTGGGTCACAATACATTTTGAGGAGGAGTTTATTTTCAAGAGAGTATTTCGATGGGAGGATTGGAATGATTCAAGAAAACTCCCGGTGGGATTGGCAGCGATGGCTGCGTTCTTGATTGGGTGGACGGGCGCGATATTGAGTATGTATCAGGTGTGGTGGGCCGGGCCGATTGCACAAAAGGCATATGGTGATGTGAGTTTCCATCTTCCAGTTGATCAGAGTAATGGACTGACGGGGGTAGATTGGAGTGCCAGTTTCGGGAGCGTGGGCGGCTGTGGCATACCTTCCGCTAAGATGGGCAGAGTTGAAGTATCTTGGGAGATAACGATGTCTGACGTTGGAACGGCTGGAGTTCGTAGTTCGTAAGGGTCGAAGGGAAGGAGTAAGTATATATACAGCGGGGTAATTCGAATCGCCGGCGCAGCAGAATCAGATCGCTCTCAAGTGATATAACCGTGTTGCTCTCGATAGATTTAGTGAGCTATGTACAATGGTAATTTCGAGAACGGAATTAACGTCCAAGGATCAGCTTTCGGCAAAACTTTCTGGGGGGAACACAGGGGCTCGGGTCGATCTCCGTAGCGTTGCTGTCGCCGTGCTAAGATCCATCTTCGCCCTGCTTCGAAACTAGCAGTATCGGCTCAGTAGTTTTCGCTCTCCCGGAACTGCAGTGTCCGCACGTGCATGCGCCAAATGATAAGAATACAACACGCGCACGTGCACGTCAGATAAGGATACACGCGAAAATTACCGAATGTCAGCTTCGGCTTTATTCTCGCTCGTCAGAGAAGACCTACGTTAAGACCTGGCGACGGGTATGAACTCGAAGTCAACTACAGCCAGGATAATTAAACTAAAAGCGGCAATAAATTTAAACCCAACGGGTATTGCTTCTACATTTGTGGCTTCTCTTAGGAGTGTGATAGTTTTTACAAAACGACTCAACTTTCCTTCCAAAACGTAAAGATGATACCATAAACTTCCAAGCTTGACTTGATCATGATAACAAATCTCATTTTGAACGGGAATAAATAATCCAACCGCCTAACATCAAAATATCAAATTCACCCAGTATCCCCTGGCCCCACCCCTCTCCTTGAGCTCATGTCATGATATGTAGGTTGTGCATTATCAGACCAAGCCATCCTCTATATCCCACTCAAATCTCGACAATCTTCAACATAAACTCAAGTTAGCAGCTTAATTAGAGTATATATATCAGCTAAAGTAACTGTCGCGGAGAAACTCACGTGCTGCCTACCGAACGAAACTAACTATTGCTACTTATAGCGGAGATTTAGTACCAAACAAGCAACCTTTCAGCTCATGTTCGAAAGGGTGGTGGCTATACCCGATCCTTATACTTCTACTGTTCATGCTCTGTAGAATTCTCAGCTGCTGATAAAATTTCGGTGCTAACACCTTACCCAGGTCTTTAATTCAGGATATAGACACTGTTGAGACGGCAAGTTACAGATTATGTTAGCGTCACATAATCGTACTTGTTGTATTCAATCACCAACTCACATGCTATAAGTTCACCAGGCGAGCATGTAATGTTAGTACGTAGCGTATTCCGCTGACACCTGGGACAAATAGAGGGAACACACGGACTGTTGAATCGTGTCAGGCCAAGTTAATTACCATCATCGCAAGAATATAAAGAGTCAAGACGGCACTCACGGCCTATGAAACGCCATATCGTGTAACATTAGCTACACTTGATCGTGCCTTGCAACTGATATACGTGAAATAGCTCACAGATCTCTGTCCAGTCAAATCACCCGCCCCGGGTTAGCCACGCATTACTGCAGCTCGTTTAACGGCAAAGAAGGAACTCACTCCCTGTGCAGTCAAGCCACCAGACTAGATTAGTACATATCATCGTAGCGGCAGCGGTAACAGATCACACAGGAACTCACTCGCTGTGCAGTCAAGCGATCGGGCTCAGATTAGTCGCATATCATCGCAGCTGCGTTAAAAGATCACACAGGAACTCACCGGCTGTGCAGTCAAGCCATCGGGCTCAGATTAGTCGCATATCATCGCAGCTGCGTTAAAAGATCACACGGGAACTCACATGCTGTGCAGTCAAGCGATCGGGCTCAGATTAGTCGCATATCATCGCAGCTGCGTTAAAAGATCACACGGGAACTCACATGCTGTGCAGTCAAGCCATCGGGCTCAGATTAGTCGCATATCATCGCAGCTGCGTTAAAAGATCACACAGGAACTCACCCGCTGTGCAGTCAAGCGATCGGGCTCAGATTAGTCGCATATCATCGCAGCTGCGTTAAAAGATCACACAGGAACTCACCCGCTGTGCAGTCAAGCGATCGGGCTCAGATTAGTCGCATATCATCGCAGCTGCGTTAAAAGATCACACAGGAACTCACCCGCTGTGCAGTCAAGCGATCGGGCTCAGATTAGTCGCATATCATCGCAGCTGCGTTAAAAGATCACACAGGAACTCACTAGCTGTGCAGTCAAGCGATCGGGCTCAGATTAGTCGCATATCATCGCAGCTGCGTTAAAAGATCACACAGGAACTCACTAGCTGTGCAGTCAAGCCATCGGGCTCAGATTAGTCGCATATCATCGCAGCTGCGTTAAAAGATCACACAGGAACTCACTGGCTGTGCAGTCAAGCCATCGGGCTCAGATTAGTCGCATATCATCGCAGCTGCGTTAAAAGATCACACAGGAACTCACCCGCTGTGCAGTCAAGCCATCGGGCTCAGATTAGTCGCATATCATCGCAGCTGCGTTAAAAGATCACACAGGAACTCACTGGCTGCGCAGTCAAGCCATAGGGCTCAGATTAGTCGCATGTCATCGCAGCTGCGTTAAAAGATCACACAGGAACTCACTCGCTGTGCAGTCAAGCCATCGGGCTCAGATTAGTCGCATGTCATCGCAGCTGCGTTAAAAGATCACACAGGAACTCACCGGCTGTGCAGTCAAGCCATCGGGCTCAGATTAGTCGCATATCATCGCAGCTGCGTTAAAAGATCACACAGGAACTCACCGGCTGTGCAGACAAGCCATCGGGCTCAGATTAGCCACACAGGTGAGAAACGCTGAGAAGCTTACATTCTACGAAACCATATCATTATAATCGGGTTAACCACGCAGCGGGGGACAAGAAACCCACTGGCTGCAAATCCATTAGACTCAAATTAGTCACGCAGCGAGGAACATATGCGGGGAAGGAAACTCACTCGCTTCGAAACCAAACCGTCGTGATCAGCCTAGTCATTTAGCAATGAAAAATTGCCAAAACACTTACCTTCTGTGTAATCAAGCCATCAGGCCCAGTTAGTCACATATTACAGCAACAGCGAACGCCGAATAGATAAGGAGAAACTCACCCACTGTGCAGTTAAGCCACCGATATCAGGTTACCCATGCATCGCAGCCGCGGTACTAGATGTGGAGATGCTCACCTTCTATGCAGCGATGTCATGGGGCGCAGATTAGCTGTGAACAGGAAACAATTGTCGGGAAACTAACTCGCTATGTATGTGCAATTAATTCATCGGGCTCAGGTTAGTCATGTGCGCAACATCGCAATAGCATTGATCAATATAGAGACACTAACTATCTGTACAATTTTATCGAGCTAACGTTAGCCAGTGTTCACTAGAGTAGTGAGTGGGCAAGGAGAAACCTACCGCCTAAGCAATGAAGCCATCATGTTTGTTTAGAAATTCCCAGCAAATGTTGATGGGAAGAACTCACAGCAGTGTTCCAAGCGATCGATTTCAAGTTAGCTACGCAGCGATGAATTGTATATGTAAAGATACTTACGTTCTGTTTAATTACACCATTGAGGTCAAGTTATGCATATTTACGATAAGGAACGGTTGTACGGGATTCGAAGCTCACCGATGGGGCACTCTAATCAAGTCATGGAGATCAGGTTAATCAGTTGCAAGAAACAGCGTGTTGAGACTCACAAGCGGTTCAAGCCGGTCGGGCCTCTAAATCATGTTAGCGATTCATTATCACTACCACGAAGTGACGTGATGAAACTCACCGGCTATGTAGTCGACTATGTAGTCAAGTTATTGAGCTCAGGTTATTCAGGCATCTTGATAGTGAGGAACTCACAATCTGTGTAATCAAGCCCCAGTACTCGGGTTAGCTAATGACCACAGGAAACGACGTGCTGAGCTGAAACCTACAAATCTTCGATATAACCCGGGCTGTACTTCATGTTAGCATGGTAGTAAGCAGTAGCTAATAGTGTTACAACAAACTCACTCGCTGTCCAAGTTGCCATTAGCTCGCGATCGGTTCAGCCAGCATCTGCACAGGCCGCAATAATCGTGGAGATCTCACATCCTATCGAATCAATCACCAGTATCAGCTTAAGCAGACATATGCATCCCGCAACAGCCATTGGTAGAGAGATACTCACAAACTATAGATTCAAACGACGGCGCTCACATCAGCCTTATCACCACGGCTAGGTTTAACATTCTCTCGTGCCCAATGATACATTAAATTCCGCGTGAATAAATTTAGCCGCATGCGAGCATGCGAGCACGTGGCTAGACAAACTGGGAACAGGAGAACGTGGCTGCGATCGATCAGAAATAAACTCACATCCTTCCGAACCAGTCCGCCGGGGTCAGCTTAAGTATCTACAATAATATCATAGCTAGACGATCGAGTTCTTACCGTCTATTCAATCAAACCGCACGACTCCGGTTAGACACCTCGATCGTTGCTTGGGCATCATGAAGAAACTCACCCGCTACCAACCATACCATCGACCAATGTTAGTTACATATACTACATAGTAGGTATATACTTCTCATTGTTAAAGCGCTGAGCATCTTACCCGCTGTTTTTTTAATTCAGACACAACGATTAGCTGCATCGATGCATCACATAGAAGACTTGGCGCAACGTACTGACTATCGAATGAAGCAATTACACTCTTGTTAGCCATACAAATTTGCGATCCCGAAACCAACCGAAACCCATAAAAGAACTCACTTGCTATCGAAACAAGCCGTATAGCTCTTATTAGCCACCATTTTCAACTAGAGCAATATATAGCAAGCGACTTACTCGCTATTTCATCCAGGTGGATTAGATTAGCAGTACATTCTCGCAGCGTAGAATAGTCCATGGGTGGTTACCGGCTGAATAAATAAGTAAATCTGATGTCAGCCATTAACATTCAAGTTTGGGGACTTGAGCAATACTCACGGGCTGTGAATCCATATACTCATGTTAGCGATGAAGGGTTGAAGCAGAAGACGGTCAGTTATCGAGAGAGGTGGGTGACTCACAACATCTCAATTGCTAATCGCAGCGCTGTCCACCCCTTGTTGTTCTTTATCTTTCTATCCACACCTAGTTCGATCAGTAACTTAGCGGTTGCCTCGTGCCTGCCTTTTACCGCATGGTGCAGCGCCGTATTTCCGGAGTCGTCTTTGGCGTTCATATCCGCGGTCGTACGTATACCTTGGGCAACCAATCGAGTGGTAGCCTCGAACCCCATCCTCGCGGATATTATTAAAGGCGTTTTGCCTTTTGCGTGACCATCAACTTCAGTGCACGATAGCAGCAAAGCTTCGGCTACTCCAGATAGCCCATCTGCTGTGGCGGCGGCGTCTATAGCTCTGAATTTGAAATACTCGGCGTTTGAGGGGCGCTGGTAGACCAGAGCAGGGTTTCCCAATTGTATGGTTCCTGTGGTTTTAAGCAGAAATCCCTGCCCAAAATCCCTGGAGCCTCGAGCACTCGGCTGTGGTGGAACAGGGCCAACTTTTCTGAGATGAGATTCTAACCAGTCCCCTAAAAAGTATGACGCTTGATTACCCATCAAGGCGTTAACAAGTGATGAAATGGTTTGTGAAATCTGTTCGTTCTGATCGCAGAGTTCTTTGTGATCTTTGAGATAACGAAGTGTGTAGTTGAACAATGGCCAGCCGCCTAGATATTCGACGTAGTCCTGAAAGTCCTTTGAATCCCAAGTCTTATTTCCCGAGAACCGGCTTTGCATTAGAGGGTTTGCGAAGCAGAGCATGAGGTACTGAATACAAATTGTAGTCATCATTTTGTGAGCCTCTTGACTACTCTTTGGGAATCCCACGGGTGCTGCATTTGGGTCGGGATTGATTATGACTGTCATGAGCCGAAGGAAGAACTCACGAACAGTTTGGTGCATTAGCTGCACTGTTCTATCCGCTGCAAAAGATAGTTAGCCATGATATCGTGTAGCCTTGACTTTTGCGAGGCTAGGGAAGTACCGTTAATCTCCACAAAACCACCTCCGCAGTGCATAATTCTCTTTCTGATTCCCTCGATGTCTGTAATTTCGTTGGTTTTGAATTCTTCATAGGAAGCTATTGAGGGAATATCCGGAGCATTTGGGATAGCAAGGACGTGACGCAATTCGTCTACTGCAATAGCACGGAAACCAAACAGAGCGAATCGAATAATTTTCATTCCATCCTGAATATCCACAGTTCTACGGCTATTAAGCCTAGCGAACATCAATTGGTAGAATTCTTCCAACTCCTTAGGAAGGCCTTGCAGGCGATCCATAATTTGTTTGTCTGGGCAGCCAGTTTCAATAGCGGCGAGGAGCTCGTTTTTAACCAAACGTACCCATACGAATGCTCCTTGGGCATTCGCAATTATATATTCCCTGGCATGGCGGACTATATTATCACTTAATTGGAGATCTGTGCTAAGAAACTCGTCCACGAATTTTGAAATGTCCTCCTTATTCTCATCCTGCATTGTTATGACATGGTGACATTCCCGAATTTGGTATTTGAGGTCGGCAACAGGACGACTGGCAAGAAACACCTTTACCCGGCAAGATCCTTCCCCTGAACAAAGGTCGAATAGCAAATTTATGATGTCACGTCGATCATGCTCCTCAGACTCATCCAAAGCGTCAAGAATGAGATAAAGTGGCCTCCTAGTAGTAGAAGTGTGTTTTCCCAATGAAGACAAAATATCCTTCAAAGAATCATAGGGCCATTCGGCACACTTATCTTTCTGGGCCTTCCGGAAGGCGGACTGGAAGTGAAAGAAAACAGAGTCTTCCTGTTCTAGTATGGTGTACAAAATCGACCGCAGCATATTTGCATGGGTGTATTCGAGCTCTGTTCCTCTATACGTATAGAAGTAATACGCGACAATGCCCAAACTGACGTCCGGTATTTTGGTCTCAATGTTCTCCTTGAAGTATTTCATGAGAGTACTTTTCCCGCTTCCTGGCTTCCCTTCAATGCATAAAAGGCTGGAACTTGGTGATGTTGACCACTTTTGGTATTTTTCATGCTTCCAGAGCCACTCTAAGGAACCCTTATGCTCCTTCGTGATCTTTCCATAACGTGTACCATCATGTCCGAGGAATCTAAGACATTCTATATAACGAGTTAGCCGCATAGGTATTTGAGGTTGCAGAATGACATGTTTATACCATTTCGTTCTTTGTTGTATTCAATATACAGCATGCTGCCCACTATATCCCTTAGAGTAGAGATCTGTTGGCAAGTAAGTAAAGCCTTGAACTTCCGGGTGTCTGAGGTTGCTTCCATCATATGCCTAATCAACAGGTAGACATTTTGTACAAATTGACCTCCCTCAATTCCATCGATTATGACCGACAACTCTTGAATTTCCGCTTCCCAAAAAGCTGCCGTCAATGCCCTGAAACAATCATCGTCGGATGCATCAAGAATTTTCTCCATTATCCTGTCCACAGAATCGTTTTTATCAAAACGTGGCGGGTCTCGGCGACGAAAATGTCCTTCCAGAAGCGTAATGAGGAATATAGTAGCGATTGATTTAGATTTTTCGGCACTTGAATAGCAGACGATTTGGTGAAGAACCGTGTGAGTAAAGAGGGTAGTCATCGAGTGCGAACCCCCAAAACTTGCTCCAGCTGAACAGATAAAATGCAACACTGGCCCATTTGCTTCAGGCGTACCTTGTTTAGCCAGGCTAATGGCGTGAGAGGAAACTTCAGTCATTCCCCGGTTAGGGGGCCCAGACAGCCATAGCACTTGTAAGCTGTCGTCCGACTCCCACTTTTCGAAGTCCATGTCTCTGGTGACCCAATAAAAGCTCGGCTCATTGCGATCAAGTTGAGAAATCTCAGATCGATATTGGTCCTGGTCGACAACCGATAGCTGTCTTAGGAGCGTGCTCCACACCGTTTGTGTTTCAACTGGCATTAAAAGGGTTGGTTATTTCGAAGTCACTATCCCAAGCGGAGATCACTCACTTGTTTTTTTCAAGTCATCGAGAGACGGACCCACCAAAGGCCTCCAGAAGTTATTTACTGCAACCCGACATCGTATTTTAGCGAACGTGAGACTTCATCCCAGCAATGGGTGGCTAGACCCACCGATTCGAGCCCGACCGGAAAAGTTCTGGTTTCCGTAGTTTGCAATTCCCCCATGCGAAACGTCTCCTTGATGGGTAACATGGCTTTCACCTGTAGTATGCGATGGTGGGGTGGTATCGAAGGCGTCGCTAATCTTCTGCATAATTAGAACTGCCAGCACGCTCTCTCCAGTCAGAAATTGCTTGACGTACAGAATTTTCGTCGCTCATGGCCGAAATTCCGCTGTACTCAACGTTATAGATCTATTGCGCTTGGTCTCTAAAGGCCTGAATTCTACTTTGTCGCGTCGGTATGCAATGCTGGTGTTAAAAAAAAGGTGCCACCAGTAACTGGCACTATGTTATCGGACGTCCTTTAATACGTGTACGTGGTACTAAGCCATATGTGAAAATAAGCAATTCAAGAACGCCACAATTAGCCTAATCCTATTGAGATATCGCACGTAGTGTGCGTGTGTCCTGTGCAATGTTTGACTTCACCCAATTGGTTGTGCTTTGTAGAGGACGGGTGCCGGGGTTCGAAATATGAAATTTTGAAGTTTTTGGAACCGGCAGTCGGAAAAAAGGCTAGTTGTGGGCTTTCAGCGACGCTCAGCTATCACTCATAAAAGATTTCCCCATTTCCGGTAATTCTACGATCTGACGAGTAGTTCGCCAAGTACAATGAGTATTAATATTGAGAGATACTCCAAATTTGCAAATAAAACTTGTAACTTCGTAACGTGTACTATAAATGTACCTCCATAAGTGTGGCAAGGTCGGGGGCTGTTTGCACGAGCTTAACTCTCTCCATGCACAATGCTGCATACTCGTACTAAAGAGATAAAATACTACAGCACAGGGTGTCGTTATCTGCCTATGGTTGTGTAACAAAACGCCTTGCGATCGGCGCCTGCAGGGAAGGGTGCTAGAATATCAGAATCATTCATAATTCAAGAAATGTACAAGTTGGCTAGTCTAGAGCAGGGCATAGTCATTAGTACTGTGCGCAAGCGCTGGAGCTCGAGGCGGTCTACCTCTGGCAGCCTCCATACTCCATGGGTGGAACAAGATACAGGGAAAAAATAGGTTTCATAAGGTAGCAATTCGTACGAAGTCTAGGACACAGAGTATCTCTGCTGGTGATAAAAGATGGGATACCCAATATCTTTGACAGGTATATCTAGCACCTATGTACCCACCGAAACGTCCATCATTTAACCAGTATAGAGAGTGCTTGTGCCATATCAAGTCCTTAACTGTACCATTCCCGATCAGCTCAACTATCATGGTTATTTATAGTTCCTCCTAAGCATCAAAGGCCTCGTTAGCTGGTTCATACCAGTTAGAATCTGGACGTGCTTAACGTACCGATTTGTGCGCGTCCAGAAATGTTCTGATTGCCATAATTTACTATCGCCCCCGGTGAAACGTTCCCATGATGGACAACATGGCTTGCACCCGTAGTATACGTATGAGTCGGCCTCGAAGCATTTAGAATTTCGTCGTTTGCGTTCTGTGTTATATATCAGTACTCAAGAATACTTATATAGCTAGGTCGAGACTTACAAGCTCATCATCCGCATCATCCGCGTCAGCATCACCCTCCAATGCTTCCACCCATCTTTTTATTTCCCCCAGAAGTTTTTGATATCCCTCGCTGTCTGCATTTTCGAATTTCGTTAGGCCACTATGGTCCGTGTGAATCCCGATCGAGGTGTAGTTTAGCATGGTGGCAGAGTCGTGAGGTACAATCTAGAAGATGTCAATCGGTTGATGCGGGTATGATTTCGTAAGTAACATCCATACCTCACCAAACTTCTTATTGTCCAATTCTTCGTAAAAACATGTTATATCGATTTCTTTACCGGCATTCCGGCGGTTCTCGAGCATATGGTAGAACTTCTCTTGCATCGTATTGAGTATTTCCGAATCAGGCCTCAAAACGCCAACAATATCCGTGTTGGTCTGCTTCACTAGCTTTGCAAGTCTTGCCAATAGGTGGCCCAAGTTGGCTTTGTTCGAGCCACGGTGAGGTGTTCCTAAGAAGGCCATCGCCCGGGTGGATTCCGAGATCTTCTTAAGATGGTCTTGTGGACTATCTTTAGAATACAAGACTGCCTTCAGAAAGTAATTAGTGAGTTAACCACAAGATGCTAAGAAATGAGCATGACGGCTGATGTACATCTTTGCATACAAGTCCTCCCAAACTGTGCGCAACGAAGATGATGGGACGCTTCATCTATCAAAGTCAGAGAGTGTGTACCATTGCGAAAAGAGCCATTTCTTCAATACTTTTTCGCCAGTCCGCACGCGTCCCAACTCGTTGCACAGGTTTACTGCGTGTCGGTGAACCGTGTTGTTAGATACCATATCGAACGGTCTTGGACTGGCGATATCGGCATCGTATCCGAAGGTCGCGATCCGGGCGTTCGGAACATCTTCGGTGAGAAACTCCGGCCAAAAAGTCGTCTGCCCTCTTCTCACAACATAAGTCCACGTTGTCTCTCGATTCCCAGTTAGGCCGTGTACGAGTATGATACTATTTGATAACCCCGAGGTCAGTAGTTAGGTTTATAAATTTATGCCTCTAAAGGTTTCCTAGAACTCACTCTACAGCAGCATCTTGGGGTTCGTGAATGATTCGGATGCCATATTGGTCCTGGTTCGAAGTTCTATGGATATAGTCAGCAACAACAGCGTCCTGGTGTACATGTAGCGCTAGAGACTGACTGTTGCTGCGGCTGTATTTGCGGCACCGGTTCGCAGCCTACAGGGGAAGCCACTCCACGATCGGCGTCTGGTTTCTTCACACCCCGACGTTTAATCCACGGCGACATTGCAACAAAAATGGTCACTCAGGGATTCAGTGTCGGGACTGGGGATGAAATGGAGAGCTGGTCCACTTGCTGCGAACGTCAACGTTCATCAACATCGCCCGGCCCGCTCAGCCAAGCACCACGGATTTGGGTGTCTAGATCTACCTCAATGTGAGTACTAGTAAAGACGATTGGATTAAATTCTTCTAGCTTGACCTAATGGAAGTTTGGAGCTAACAAAGCACGGCCTGAACCGCACTGTACTACGTTGAACCGTAGCATCTAGCCAAGAAGTATGAGCGTCACTACTCAAGTACGTAATGGGCTACATATCAGCTATGTTCTTGTATTATCTGGCGAGGCTTATCTGGTTTTCTGATTCGTAATATGTGCATCTATATTATACGCTGTCGACATGGCTAGTTTGCGATCCGTAGTTGCATCGGATAGAAGCACAATACCTGGAAAATCATGCATGCAGTTGAGCGAATTTCGTATCGTTCCAATTGAATTCGGATCTGTTGGATGCGGGGATTCGGGAAGTGTGTGCTGTGGCGAAATCAAACCCAATGAAAAGAGAGGGTTTATTTAAAGTTGGCGGTTCACGCGTATATTGATCAAGTTGAGGTCTGTGGGTTCCACATGCTTCGTCGATCTCCTAGGATTGGACGATCGTCTGCATAAAAATCAAACTTTTTTCTGTCATCTGCTGGCGCCTTGCAGGATCGAGGCAGGCGAATTGGAGCATCATATCCTTGATCGTGTTCTTTTCTGTTCTCAAGGCTCTCACCATCTCGTCCCACCGCCGCAACGATACTGATATTGTGAATGTAAGAGAAGTTTGTCAAGCCTTGAGCCTGAAAGTACTAACATAAACGAGTGCGATTCTGTGTTGCTGTTAAATACTAGACTAACTGCGCCCGGCTTGGCGCCTTTCTACCATTGCTCTTGTTCACACATTTCACCTTCATCGAAGAGATTCAGAATCCAATTCTTCCTTTCGTGCCGAAGTTCTTCCATTCAAGTCCAGGAGTCTCCAAACACCCATCGCTAGTGATATCTCGCACATCTACGCAGATAGAGCTCAAGCCACGCATTATTCAGATAATGGTATGTACCGCGGCAATACATCCGCTCCTTCAGTTTCTGACGAACTGAAATCTTTTCCTCATCTCAACATATCGAACATTGTTTGTCTGGCGTTACACCTCCGAAGAGTTTCCGTTCTTGAGTGAGCAATTAGACGGCCAGTTGGTCAGTCTGTGGTGATCGCTAGGATAAATAGATAAGCAGAATAAACATGACCTCAAGGTTTATCTACTCCCGAGAACTTTCCAAGCAGCAGAACTCCTGCTGAATACATGTTGAATGTTTGTTTCGAGTGCTGGAGTGTGATTTTACTTTAGTATAGTACGCCCATTACGTTCAAGTGCCCTTGCAACACATCAAAGTTGAATGACTACAGAATAAAAACCGAGCGTCAAAAGTTAGGAAACAAAACCGCACTATTAAAACAATGCTTCAGCCGGCAGCAGAGTAGGCAATATCTCGGGATAACTTGATATAATCTAATCTTATCAGTCATGAAGTGTACCCAGTTGCAACGGCCCATCCAGCATCAAAAACTCTAATTGTTCCAACATTTTCCACAGACATGACTATCTTTCGTGCGATTCAAGACCCGCCAGAACTTCTTCATTGACATCTGATGTTGAAACCTGCGCAGTCGCAACTTTAACCTGCGATCCGCAACCAACCGGCCGTGCACGTCAATGTTCGTTTATACGGCCACTATCCAAACTAACCCGCACAATTTCGCTAAGGCACATAGATAAACCTTTGAATCCACAGTCCTTTAACCATGACCTAGATAACATTGGGTGCCGAGCTTGATGTAGAAGACCCCCCTCAAGACTTACAAACCCCGAGCTACAACTAAGAGATCGAAGCAGTTAAATGAGAGGAGCACGGCGACTACGACGAATATGATGATGAAAGAGAGTCTAATGAAGCAGCCCAGGAAGAGAATAGAGAAGACGATGAACAAGATGATGAACCAAACATCACGCAATAGACCGAGGTGTCATGCTTTCCAAACGTTCCTAGCGATTGGCAAGGCCCGCAAGGAGCTTGATATGTCGGATTTAGAAACTAAGTCGGGCACGGATAGATCAGCGGCAAAGGGAAGAGTTTAGCAAAAGTAAGAGTAAACCGATAATACCCCCACATTCTGACCCTCCTGGACGACGTATCAGACTGGTAAAAAGATATTACCTCCATTAATGCCTCTCGACGGACAGTGTATACCTCAAAGTAGTCGGTACGTATCCTCCTTCTCCTCGTCTCACAATACAATTACAAGTTTCTAGCTCCCTCCCCCATCCCCGTGTCGCACTGCATATATTCTAGTTATGCCAACCATCACCCTGAGACCACCGTAACTACCCCGTCCCAATACATACCTTTACCCCCGTGCGAGACATTATTTAATATCTTCAAGTCTGTTTCTACGACGCCTATTAGCAATTCCAGCTCAGGTGGCCAAGTTGGTAAGGCGCTATGGAGGTCTATAGTGCATAATGCAGCATTTCGTTGGACGAAGACCAATTGGTATTACATAGACCCATATCGAACGGCATTCTTTCTGCTCCTCCAATTATCAAACAATCTACTTAAGTAGTCTCTATTAAACCACCACCAAGAACCAAACAAAAACCCCCAAAATATCCTACAACCCAAACCCCTCCCACGATGGGACAAACGACGGGACCAAACAGGGGGCCAAGCGCATACATTGCCGATGCCCGACCCCTCTCCTCCGGTGGGAAAAGGTCGCTAACAAACCCCCCGCCGATAGTAAGACACCCGCTTCCCCCGATCCCCGCATGAAGCCGAATGATGATTAAACTTGCAATGTTGGGGCTTTTGCACACACGGTCTGCCATACGACGAAGAAGATATTTGCGGCGTCGAGGACACGGCGGCCATAGATTTCGGAGAGGGGGGGAGGAAGAGGGGGCCGACAGCCCACCCGTGAACGAAGGAGCTGACGACGAAGGAGGAGAGCATAGTGGAGGTGTTGTGGAATTCGGTTCTGCACATGAAATGGGTTAAGCGAGCGCATTCGGAGCAGAAGGGGCAGCACCCAGCTGAGTGATGCTTGAATCTTCGTCCGATTCATCCCGGGAAGATGTGTTTCCGGGGCGCATGTTAATTCGTGTCTTATTCGTATTCTAATTACACAGCACTTCCCACTATGCCAACTTCTCCCTCAAAAGCCTCTCACTCAACTCCCACAGCCTGTCCGCCAGCGCCTGATCCTGCGCCTGCTTCGACGGCTCCGAAGCCTTATTCGGCGGCGTAATCTAACTCCCCCATTAGCACTTCCCTCCCTCTCTTCCCTCTCCCAGTAGACACCCAACTTACATATTGCCCCGTAACATTCTCGCTCTTCACCTCCCCTGCCGTCGCCGCCCAAAGCGCCGGTAAACACCCCTCCGTAACCGGATCCTTCATAAACGGCCTTGCCACCTTCACCGCCGCCTTCCCGAGAAGCCCGTACGCATCCTCCGCCTGTTCCTGCTGACATGTGGACACTGCTCCTGGGTGGGTTGCATTACAGAACAAATTCTTCTCCCCGCCTTGCCCGTCGCCTAAACGGCCATCGTTTAATCGCTGGACTAGGCCGCGGATGAAGAGGATTTGTGCGAGTTTGGAACGGTTGTAGAGGTATGATGGGCCGATGTCTATGTTGATTTCCGCCAAGGTTGAGAAGGATGTTGAGGAGGGGGCGAGTTTGTGGAGATCGCTGGATTGGAGGACAAGCCGAGCGTCGGAGTGCATTTTGGCGGTGTGGAGGAGGTTGGGGAGGAGAGTGAGGATTAAGTGCATTTGGGAGAGATGGTTGACTTGGAAGTGTGTATCTTCCGGCTGTTAGTTACACCTGGGGGAGGGGAGGGGACAAACCAATCCCGTCTTTAGAGAGATTATACACGCCGACTCCAATACCGGCATTACACACCAGGGCGTCAATTCTCTTCAACTCGCCTTTCAACCGTTTCGCTGTCGCATCAACTTCTTTCAGATCCTCCAGATCACAGTTTACAAACTCGACCTTTTTCGGATCTCCATACTTCTCCAGTTCTTGTTTTGCGAGATTTGCATGGTCCGGTTTTTGGGAGAGCATGTATACCTTCTCGGGGTTGTGAGAGAGGAGGTTGGAGACGATGCCAAAGCCGATTCCGGCGGTGCCGCCGGTGACGAGGAAGATTTTGTTGGCGAGAGATGGGATAGTGGAGCAGCTCCATGAGGGGGCGGAGGAGAGGAGGGAGGCCATGGTTGGTGGAGACGAAGGGAGGAAAGGGAGGGAGGTTATGAAGAAGATTGAAAAGGTTGACGTCATGAGGTATCATTGATTTTGGCACGGGCCAGGAGGCGGAGGCGATGAAGTTTGTATATACACTAAGGTTCGCCCCGAGATCTTGGGCGTAGATCGATCGATGCCGCACGATATAGCTTGCGATAGGTCTAACGATGTGCGGCGATCATAAGGTAGTGTCGCTGTTGTAAGATCCTAAGAACTGTTCTTACGGTGCAACTGGGTGTCGGTAGTGATATCGATGTCAACCGGTTTGCTCCCTGCTATTTTGCGTTTGTATCGGAGTTCTTGTTCATGATATCATGAGCTTTACTCAAGTAGGGTTGATGTGGATCATGATTAATCACTCAACCAAAATACAATGATCATGAGTCTGTCAGCCAATTCTGAGGTGTGGTTCAAAGTTGACCATTCCCATTCCGACCAGCTGCAAGTTTTGTTCGAATCTATACTTCAGAGATCGACCAAAATAGCATGCCATTCCTCCAGGCTCTCTTCTAGTGCTCTGCCTAATTCCTTGAACCTTCCATTTCTTGGCCGGGCAATGTCATGTGCCCAGATAATCTCAACTCTATCTACATCTTTGTACATATAAAAACCGCAATCCAGCGCATCCCGAACTACAGAACCTTTGTGTTTTCAACTAATGCTTTTAGTAACTCTTTTCTAAACTCAAGTACTACAAGGCATGAAATTCTCTAAGAGCGCAACTACACGCCGCTAACCCACCAATCGTAGGAGTTTAGCACATCCGAGAGAGTCTACTATTGCGACTGGAAACGGAAATGAAGTGGATGGTATCCAGAAGGAGTTGGACTGCGATGGGACCGGAGAACTACACCCAATTTTCTCTCATTCCCAGATTTTTTCCTCGAACACGCATCTGGAGTACATGATAAAATCCAAAATAAAACACAAAAACTACAGTACCAGGGATTTCCGCATGATCACCCGCTGCAATACCAACCTGGCGATGTTATGCTTAGATATGACTGAGCCTCACTCCCATAAGCTCAAGGCTATAGCTGGTATTGCTGGTTGAATTACATTTATATGAACAGTAATTTCGTTGCAGTTTGGAGTCCGAAGTTGTGGTGTTGATAGCGAGAGATGTTATCCTCAAAAAGTCGAGTGCAGTTCAACCAGACATCGTGGTCGAAAGCACGTGCAGATTTTCCGAATTCGGCAACTCTTACCAAAGGACAAAGCACAAAGCGCCTGGTTTGCGAACTGATGAGATAGATTTTGTTCTACCTCCAAAGTTCGATGTGTGCGCAAAAATCCAGTTTTATAAGCGCCAACATCTCGAGCTACGAAAACACGTATTTTAGAGGAATTGTATTGTGAGGCGGTTACATTCGTATACTTGCAGGTTTGGAGCCCGTAGTGTACCCTGTCGGCATTTAGAGCGCCATGAGGATTTGAGCCTAGTTCGTGTTCTGATGTTTAGAACGCCTGTGACTTGGAGGTTTCGAACCGTTAACCCCAGCCAGTGTTTATAGCATCTGGTGTTTGTAGCACTGGCTGAGCTAAGTTATCTGTTATTGATATTCACATTGATTTCTACCATCTTGTATAACATCTCGAAGGGCAAAACCAGATAAAAAACAAAGGTTTGGAACCCGTGGTATAGCGTTTGTAGCGTCATGAGGTTTTAAGCCTGGGACGTTTAGCGCGCCGTGTGGTTTCGAACCTTGGTGTCCTGGTGTTTATTGCAGCTGCTGTTTACAGAATTTGCACGACTTGGCGTTTGTAGCGCCATGAAGTTTTATGCCTGGGACCGTTTAAAGCGTCATGAGGTCTCGAACCAGCGTCGGTAGTTGCAGCACCTGCTGTTTGTAGCACCTTGTCGGCTAAGCTAAGCTCTCAACTCTTAGACGTACAACGATCTCTATCATCATGTACAAATCCTAAGTTAGATCTCGAAGAACAGAGCAAAAGAATGGGCACTGAGAGTGGTCTAGCGCTTGTAGCGCCATGAGGTTTTGACCCACTCCCTGAGGGTGCGAAGTTGGGGTGTCTGAATCGTGGAAAACAATGGTACGTACAGATACATGGGTTGATCCCCAAACCCTGTATCAGGTAAGTACAAGTGATGACTCAAGTTTACAAGAGATCTAATTTACACAAGCTACTCGTGAAGAATTCTACAGTCGAATCTAACTTAAGCATGTGGTGGTGACACAAAATGAGGATCTGATACTGAGGATTTGCCAGCAGCGATGTATGATTGGACAACATGCAGGTGAGATACATCGATGCGGCGCCTGCATATAACATGTGAACATCGCACGTTAGAATCTCATTCCTTCATCTACCAACTAACTCCACCATGGCACGAACTCGGCAATGGGTACCAGGCGCGATTAGCCGTTTCCAGCGCCCCAAGTATGAGAAAGTACCTCAAAAAACGATTCGACTCCCTGACTGCAAACCCTCGGATCAGACCCCCGACCAAACAGCAATTGAACATTCCTCCACGCTAGTTTCAAAGCTCCCTCTCGAGATCCTTCACGAAATCCTGACCCTCGCCTTCGCCAACGAACTGTGGTCAAATGCTACCAAGGCGCCGTTTTTCCGCTACGTCGAACTTAAAGATACGCTCATTGCCTCAATTGAGGTGTCTGCTGTGTCGCGGGAGTGGCATGCAGTTGCTCGATCAATAATTCTTGCACCACGAGTGAGGAGAGATGGCGTCTTGCTTGGCATTCAGGTCCGGGATATTACCCGTGCCCTTCAGCTGTTTCCGGGTATTTCTGGATGCGCAGTGTTCCTGGGTGATCCGAACAATATACCCCTGGTCGAGGCAAACTTTGATATGTTGTGTCAGCTCCGCAAGAACCACCCTGGAGCACTCGACATCGTCACAGCCGTCGAATGGTGCATCCCTTCCAAGGCAATACGCAGTTATGGATTGGAGCTTCCGTTGCGGGTGGCGTGTGAGGAGAAGTGTGTTGAAATTTTTGGAAGTTCGGAGTTCTGGCAGCGAAGGTTAGACAAGGAGATATTGAACTACCTGATTGAGGAGCTGTCGGAGTTAATGCTCTGGCACACTTCATTGATAGTCTCAATTCTCGAGATCTTTCAATCTGCAGATTATGTCGATATCCCTGCGTTCGTTTTCACGAGCACTCGAGACCTTAATGGAGATCAGGCGCTCTTCATCGAATCTGACGGTGAATGGTACAGCGATGAAGAACCAGAGGAAGCCGTTGATGGTGGTTCTACTTTCGAAACATCCCGAGTTTTAGCATTGATGGGCAAAACGCCAATTCCGAGTCATCGGAGATCGTGCGCCTTTTTCGCGGATCTGGTGACGAGAACACGGTACCTCTACATTACGACGTTTCCAAATGCCTTGCAGGGACTTTTTTCATGGGAATATCTTCCCAATGACTTTCTCGAACTCCGTAGGGACGACCCCAATGAGCGCTGTATCCTCAACTGGGGAAGGAGGATGGAGCGATTGATCGGTTACCGCCTGCATGACATGGCGAATTGCGTGCAATACCCCGATGGTCTCTTCTCGAAGCTGGAAGGCTTCGGTTTTCGAGGCATGGAGGTGGAAGAAACGTGACTTCCCTCGTTCATTAGCTAGCTACGTTCTCTGATATCAGATACCTTCACAGGTATGTTTACGAGCATGTGCGCAAACACATCTGGCGGCAACCTGGATTCACTGCATTGAAAGAATTCCATGCCGTTTATCACAGGAAGGGTATCAAAGACAGTAAGTTATTCGTCTAGGTACAGTACTAGAGCTACCTGATGACAGTGACTCAGATGTGCCTGACTACCAATTTCTCCATGCTTCTGCCAGATCCTTGACCTCAATCACTATCGATGTGGACGTCCGTAGTGAAAGAGCAGAATACAGACCAGACGATGGTACCGCTGACGAGCCCGCCGATCCACCAATTCACTATTGCACATTCTTCACATCCCCCAAGAACTTTCCCAATCTCCAAGCCCTCGACATCCGCCTCGATTCAGTTTGTTCAGAAATCGTTGACATTTCTCATCCATGCTTAAAAAAGATTCACATCAAATCAGCCCTTCATCGTTGTCTCTCAAATGTAAATCCGAAAAGCTATGAAAATAGAAGATTTTATAAGCATCTGGAACAGGCTCTTTCGCTTTCTGTTGCCGCTAGGGAATCAATCAATCTTCTCCCGGCTGACTTGGATCTGGAACTTCATCTGTGGGATGTGAAAAGACTTCGGTTTCCCGGTGTGTATACCTGCGATCTCGTGTACGGAATCACGCTTACATGCCCAGGAGATTTTGATGTTTCCACATTCGTCCTTCGACCGTTGGAACACAAAGTTTCTTGGTATGCGCAGGAGTGTAGCAGGAGTAGCATGGGGTTTTCGGAACTACAGACAGAATTGACTTGGTATCATGAAGAAAGATTTGCATCTGTGATGGCGGAAATGTTGCAGGATTTGGATTTGGAGTGTTGGGATCCAGATAGAGCTCATCATGGGAGGTATATGGACGAAGATGGCGACTGGGTTTCGTGGGTCCGGGCCTTGTGGAAAAGCCTTTAAGGGATTATTTGTGAAAATTGAATTCATCAATCGATTTAGGTGACATAGCGATAATTAGGAAAATCTGGTTTCGATTTCTCCAGACCTCTGTGTGTGTCTCCACCCAGTGGATCGATGTAGATTACTAGTTTAATGTTTAGCTCCCCTTTCCGGGCATATTGATTAGGGGTTTACTTAAGGGGTCCAGGGATGTTCCGAGACTTGTCAAAGGGATGTATCCCGAGGTACCTGTCCCGGTGTTGTCATTGATCTCCTCAGCTCCGGGCTCAAGTCCCGAGACGTTTATCGTCATGGGAACCTTCGTTAAAATAATTTGGTCGCAAATGCAACCTGAACTCCCGATTCCGAGTAAACAGACAGGATCCTATGCCACGCCGTGAGGCGACAGGCACAGGATCAAGGGATTGGATTCCACAGAAAACGTTTATATTTCAGAATATGTAGCCAGCGGAAGAAAATGGATCGTAACAAAACGACTCGTAATCAATCCGAAATTTCTGCGTTGACAGAGCTGATGAAAACTAGTAGTTGCCGAAGTGCGATGTGACATTAATGCCGTAGCGGATGAATGTCAAACCTCCCCAGATAAGAATTCAATTATCTACGTCTCTAGAATGTAACCCACAGATGAAGGTGTGTCTTCAGAATAACTGCCGCTCATATCTCCCATTGCTAATCATTCTTTTGTCCTCTAACGAGACATATTAACCCATCGCGAGATCCCTGTCGACGTCTCACCGCGTGGAATCCTGTCAGTTATTCCCACTGCTGTATTTATATATTACAGAAACCAAACCAGCAGAACAACAATTCATTCAAAATTGAACGATCCCCATACTACTGCGTCCATTTGTAGCACTAAACTGTGGCTAGGTGACTAGGCCACCGGTCTTTCCTGCGGTTGCGGTAATTACCCCCCCTTCCCTCCCCCTGGCCCATGAATGCAACTATATCCCGAATTCACAGCACAACAAACCAAAAAAAGGCCGAACTCATCACCGTGATAGACCTTCCAATATAAGAACAAGAAAACCCAAAACCCAAACCCCGAACTCCCCCTCCGTTCCTCAACCCTCCCGTCCACAGAAAAAATCGTCCCAAACTAGTACTTCCCAATCCTTCCCAGCGCCCATGATACCCAACGGACCCGCAACTCGATTGGCGCCCAGATTACATAGAGGCTTGCAAGAAGGAAGCAAAGCACCAGTGCTGTCGTTGCGACTTTCTGCTGTAAGGATGGAATATTCGATTGCAGTACTATCAACCCGGGCGTCGGCTCGTGTATGCTCTTAACCGGTGCGACAGCGGAAGGGTGTCTCGAACGGAAGGACAGCTGTGGTGCCATGATAATAATGGATGAACTGAAGGTAGGCGTTGGAGCTTAGATGAAATGTGATTGTATTGATTGAAGTGTAGAGCATACAACTCAGAAAACGGGCAAACCGACGGGTCTATATACACAAAGAGCGAAGTCAGACTGGCGCATAAGGAGTTAAGCTTATACTCCCGGGCTAATATATAAAACAAGAGTCTATATCTCGGAAAGGTAAGCCTTGTGTGCTGGAAGTTGAACGGAGAATCGTAGTTTTGATTTGACGCTGAGGTAAGCTTAAGCATGGAGTGGCTTATTCCGCGCCTCGGATTCTCAGTTTAGCGCGACCCCGGGTCGAAGGATTTACCGGTCGGAAGTCTAGAGCCCAGTCCGATTTTTTGTCAGCAGCGATGCCATCAGCACACTAATTCCTGGCTGGATCGTGGGAATGGCCGCGATTAATGGAAGCCTAGGGGTTGTATAATCAGGCAGGTGTCTTTGTCATGGACTGGTTTTGTTTTCGGGTTTTTACTCGGCCAACAACTAGGTATAACTACTAGTCAACACGGGAACGCGTGGCTCACCAGTAGTGCCTTGTTCTCCATTCAATACGTTGCTCGACCGATACCTCAAAAGTTATAACTGCAGGACTCAAAAGGTTTCGTAACGAGAGTAACATAGTCTGATGTTGCATAAATAGACCTGACCGATGACGAAGCTGACTGTAGGGCATCCGGTAGGGCATAAAGCACGCTACTCTCCTATATATATCTCGAGTCTTTCTCCTTCTTTCTTTCTCCACACTTAGTACCTTAATCTATCCACACGGTTCTCCCCTTCATATTTCAACATCTGAAGCTGAGATTATGACGAGTGATTATATCTGACTGATGTAACAAGCTAGTATAAAGGGAACAGGTCTCAAACCCTGGGCCCATGAGTATGACAGTAAGAAGCCACGAATGGAGAGTTTCCTATGTCAAGTGATGAATGATCGTTCAATACCTGCTCAGCAGCTCCTTGATGAGGCTTCGATACGGATGAAGAGATTCTCTCCGTTACAGCATTCCGAGATCTCCAGCAAACCCAATCCATCGGTCGTTTTCTCAGCACTTCAACATCACCACCATCACTCTCTACTTCTACCGCAAAATAATCCCCCAAACTCTTGCACCTCATCTGATTTTCTGCTGCTTTCGGCCAGCAAACTCAAGTGAAGGAGGTCCTGGTGAGGTGGGGGGGGGGGGTTATAGGAAATCGCGAAGCCTGCCAAGCTGCCTATCGGCCTGGGACTGCTGGTGTGTATCGAGAATTATCAGCATGTGCGAGAGCCGGCACACTTCATTAGCCTACCACCATCTTATGCCAAGAGGCAAGTGTTTGCACATGCTCCGAACTCGGGTCCCCCACTGCTGTGTTGCTTCAACCCCTACTACCTAGTGTCAGCCCGAGACTGCAGGGACGTTAGTCTGATACATTCCTGTCTAGACAGAAGTTCCAGAGTCTCTACAGCGCGTGCGACAGTCGGCTCACTCCATTAACCGGCCCTCTTACTCGAGGCGTATACCTTCGTGCCACTACGAGATCACTAAGAAGCATCTTCCTTAACGGACATAGCACCTGCTTATCTCAAGAAGTGAGTGATAGTCGTGTCTCGGTAATAGATCAGTAGGCGCGAGTAAGATAGTAAGTTAGATAGTCAGCAGGTTTGCCACGTGCGTATTCTGAGAGCACTCGGATTGAGACTCTATCGACTTTCCCCACAAAGCACACCCAGAGCAAAGATTTGGTTCGAAGCACATCCAAACCATGAACAAGATAAAATACAACATTGCAGATCAATTTCGTATGTATGAGTACAACGTTTCGCAAGAAAATCATTAAAATAAACCAACCCACAAAGGAGGCCATTCCAGTACAAACTCAAAACATCAATCTTTTCCGCCCCGTTCATCTCCATAACCCAAACCCGTCCTCTCAACCGCCAAGCGAACCTCACATTCCTTGCTCCTCCTCCTCCTCCTTCATTTCTCCACAGCCAAGAAGATCGCAAACAAAACCCAAGGGAATAATCATACTTACATTTCGATCCAATCTAGTCCACGCGTACGTAGCGGTATTCCAGAAATTAAGCGGTGATTTTTTTTGTCCAAGCTCTATAACCCGAGCTGGGCGACGTTCAGGTTTCATCCCCTCAGTCTGTATATATGCCAAACCGGATGGCGGCTCCAGTCCAGAAGCTGTTGCCCATCGAGGGATATTGCCCAAAGTCGTCTCCATCGAAGTCTGAATCCAAGAGCCCTGCTGATGAGTTTTCGAATTCAGAAGAAAGGGGAAAGTTTTTTTCCAAAGCTCTATAACCCGAGCTGGGCGGCGTCCGGGTTTCATCCCCTTGGTCTATGATATATTGCCAAACCAGTAGGCGGCTCCAGTCTAAAGGTAGTAATCCGCTGTTGTTGCAGGGAATTTGGTTCGGTAGATTGCGGTTGAAAGGGTACCGGTCTATCGAAAGGTTTAAGGAGACAAACACTACCCCTCCATTTTCTATCAGCTCTCCAACGAGAGGGCAACATATTACCTATGGCGCAACGTGGGGTATCCAGAATCCGAGTCGATCTGTAAGAGGTTTCATTAGCTCTGAGAAATGCAGCGAAACAAAAAAGCGTCTTCTTGGCTGTGGTATGTAGAGGAGATGTCGGGAGAAGCTATATTCTGGGGCAGAGGCAGACTTTTAAACCCCCAATTATGCTTCACAAAAAAGTTGTGGGGCAAGGAAGCGTGAACTCAAAACGGTTGAGTCAACTTTAAGTTGGGTCTAACGCGAAGGGTCGGTATTGCAAGTCAGATCTAGAAACCATGCAGCCTTTGATGGTATTATTCTGTGTACCATTTACGTTGATACATGCCTATCTCTGAGATCGATCGCTTGTATACCTAGTATGTATTCTAAGCGACGACAGGACGATAACGCTCAAAAATTAAAAACGTTAAAGATTACCAAGCTTGGTAAACTTTAACCTCTTTTTTTTAGCGTCTTCCAAGATTTAAGACCTTGGTTGGAATGGAAATATCTCCAGAGACCCGGACCCATGAAAAAGGCCCATAATACTAATGCGCGTGTGCTCAGCACATCGCCACTCCCGATTCGGTACCAACTGATTCGCTCGCCACTAGCAGGAGTGTCTGACACATCTTCGACACATCTTTGTCGCCTTGCATTCGCGAGTAGTTCACAAAGAACATGCACCATTTCTGAGTCATGGCAGTAGTAGGATGCCCGATTCAAGATGCTGCCTATGCACTTCCAACTCGAATCACCAAGTTTGGCATTGAGGCGAACTCAGGAGGAACCAAATCGTCGGGCTCAGCCTTACATGCTTGCGTCGGGTGAAGACCATAAGTAGAAGCGGTAGCCGTCACCGCAAGCGCATCAAAAAGCAACCCCTTGTGTAACCTCTTCCAGCGGCAACTTAATATCTGCGTCCTCCTCCTCAACCCCGCGCACCGCTTCTCCACCACCTCGATCTACGACAATCCAGTGCTACGTCGAACATCGACCCCCGACAACAAAAGCAACAGCAATGTCACCCCCAACCCTCCTCACCCTCCCCAACGAGCTCCTCCTGCTCATAGCCGACAACCTCTCCGTCACCACCACCCTGCATCACCTCTCCGCGCTAGTCCTCACAAACCGGCACCTCTACGTCCTCCTCAACTCCACCCTCTACACACTCGCCCTCGACCCCGATAGCTACGACCGCTCTCCGTCCCGTGCAACAGTCCTGCTAAACGTAATACTTCACGAGCGACGCACATCTATCAGCACATTACTTTTGCACGCGGGGAGTGAGAGGGAGTGGGTTCTTTCGCGGTTGTTTCGGTTGGCGCTCGAGAATCGGAAGGAGGGGATGGTGAGGGAGATGTTGGAAAGGGGGGTGGATGTGGATGTTTGTAGGGATGGGGATAGATTGGAGGGGTTTTTGAGGGTGGCGGAGAGGAATGGGATGATGGGGGTTGTGGGGATGTGGAAAGGAGGGAGTAGGGAGGGATGTACGGGTTGAGAGGCAGAGGGATAGGTAATTATTGGGAGAGGATAATAGGCGGTGATATGGATGTTCCTCAGGGTGCGGCGGGTCTAGCTAAAATAGTAAATGCGGTGATATAAGAGAACGGATAGCTATAGAGTAATTCCTTTTGGTGAAAGAAAGGACTCAATGATCCTCGGGAGGTGGATATCACAGCTCGTCCGCCACAGCCACGAGTAAAAGAATAACCCCTGCATCCCGTATCAACAAAATACTTCTGAGAGATATTGGTACAAAGCCCATCCAACCCATCTGTACTCGAGTTTGGGATCAATATCTCAAAATAAACTCTACTATACCCACAAGCCAACCACCGCAGACCCAAAACCTTTCACGCACAGCATCTGTAGTCTGGCAATATCCGGTCCTCGAGCTCGCCACAGAAGCTTACTGATTTCCCATATCCCATCTCCCTCAACCTCGGTACCAAAATATCACCATCAACGCCCAGAAAACAGATTGGTTAAGTACGGTCATAGAGGAATAGTAACAAATATATCTCTAGCGATCAGAACGGTTTCTCCAAGCTGAGTTGCTTTTGTTTCCAGAGTTTCTCGCCGCTCACAGGCTTGCTTTTCGAAAAAAGAAAGGTCTGGGCGCAAGAGCAGAACGACGAGAAGCTCAGATGCATCTTCCATTGGGGGATATCGATCATGCAACGCTTGGTCATTTCATTTACTATCCTACGAATTAGCCAAAAAGTGTATCGAGCGTGAAAATCCCAAGCACCTGATGAAGACAAACCCTTGAATTAGCCCAAATCCGATTTTTCAGAGTATGTGCATATGATTCCAACCATGCACTTTCAGTATACAAGATGGGCGCAAGGAAACAAATATTAGAAGACATGCCAACTAAAAATGCGAAAAGTAGAGGCGAATGTTGCGTCAAATATATATGCGAAGGAAATTTGGAAGGTACAGAACATCCACCAAAGGGAGTACGAGCCAAATGCAACCAATGATCCATCAAACAACAGCAATGTACGAAATTCCGGCTGAATAAAGCACCGTATCGGCCCAGCTGTCGATATGCCACGTCATAACCATCGTAGTAATATTGTTTACAGTCGCATTGAGGCGCAGATTTGTAGCGCAGTCGACGTTGAGTGAGTTGCGTGCTACAAATACATCTGGTGGTCTCCAAAATTCGATATCGCCAGAACTTATACTTCCGTTTGTATTGTGTTGCGGACGACCCCACGATTGTTTTTCTGCCGTATTCGAACAACCGCAGAACACGGACTTTCTATCACTTGGATACGATCCATCCCGCCGTCGCTCCGTATAATACTGTGTCTGCCCAGGTATTTATGTGAATCGTGAAGCCGAACTCATCCACATCGGCCGCCCAAGTAGTCACCTGCCAGTTTTTGGCATTCCACATATCAAGTTCCTGAAGGAAGACGACTTTTGGTGGAGTAACGAAGGGGCACGAGAATTTGATACGCCGGGATGTTTCATGCTGTGGTCGGTCATGTGGGTGGTGCTCTGTGGTAGAGAACTGCCCATGTTGGTATTCTAGATGTCCGGGAGACAATTCTAGCTAGCTATCACCTGCGGAGTATATCTGTGTATCGTTCCCCCACCCATCGACATGCACTCGGAAATAGTTGGGCTTGAACTCGTTTGCATAGGCCGTCACACGGATGTTCGCGCTGTTACCGATATCGAGAGAGTTTAGCCCCATATGGAGGCCTGGAGTAGCAACATAGGGCTTCGGAAATATAATTTGTTTGCTGGTTTTGAGTTGCGGTGGATACCAATATCGAACTTCCCCCGTGTTGAATTTCTCGGCGGCGGACATGATGGTACAAAATGCGATACAGTAGGAGGATTGCAACGAATATCTGATGTACCAAGCACACATATATCCGTGATTTTAGACAACACCTTTTATAATCAGCGAAATACAGTTTTGTTTGATATCCGATATGGGATCGCGATATCGATTGAGCGCGAGATCATATGCATTGGTTATCAAAATTAGAGATAAGCCATCCTTGGGGCATTTAATAGTGTTGAGCCGTGTCCAATTGTAAGTTGTAGAGTCGTTGCAATTGGCCTGGAGCATGGAGTTTGCGTTTGCTGTCGAGTTGAAGCTTGATAATTACTTGATATTCGGATACGTTAACGGTGATATTATGCTCCTCATTTTTAATTACAAGCATTTAGCTGCTATAAAGCTTGGTTATTAAAATAAAATCATACACGCCAGTTTTCACCGAAGACGAAGATATGTTTTGAGGCACATAAGTCGACGTCAAGCAAAACGACGGGTCGATTGTTTGACGTGAGTTTGTGCTCGGTACTAGGGCAACAGCATAAGTCACCGCCTGTATCTTTCGGTAGAGGGGAATGTACTTTAAAAGTGCACATGCTGTTCAACAGCTTCTCCAAACCCCACTTGTGTGCACTATTTAGGGATTGCATTATCATCATCATCTCGACCGGTGCTGCTGCCTAAAACCTTAATGATCAGCTCCTGCTGCCTACTGGTCGTATAGCCCTCTAGGCCCCGACTTTGATATCTGACCTCAAATGTCGTTGCGTAATTTATCGTGTGCGCATTTCTTCCTTGATTTTTGTTTTTTTATTTCAAATCATCCTCCTAGTTCCTAAATACACGTCCAGGCCTCCTGCTTCTGAGTGTCCCTGCCTCGCGGCTGAGGACATTTGTAGGCAACAGACTTTCAAAAAATATCAAACCTTGATCTGGTAAGTTGCGTCGACGGGCTGGCACGCATGAAAATCAGGGTAGTAAGAGATCTAAAATTAAATTACACATTATTTTTTATCCTAGATTCGTGATCACCTGATATGTTAGTGCAGGCAGATTCATACTAAAGCCAAGGTCAACCGCGATTAACACGGTCGCGAATGGCCTTGATGCAAGCGCGAGTGATTTGCGCTTATGAAGCCATGGATGTTTTGATAGCAAACATGTAGAGCACATGAGGTCAGGACTCGTGGGCTCGAGGAAGTATCTCTCAAAGTACAGTTTGCGCACACGTCCATCGGGTTACATTACAGTGCACGTGCTCACTATAAGAAGTATCATTGACAGAAACGAATGCTGGACTTGAGACCACAGTTCACAAAAAGCTGAGATACTGTTATCTGTTATCTACATCCTGGCTATGTTTCAGTATTGCTTATCCAAATCCTTGTACCGAGTACTCTACGTACACGTTGCCATGATTTTGAGAAGCAACACAAGCCACCTGCATGTAGTGTATCTTTCGCTGGCAGGGAATAAGTACTAAGACTTCTGAGGAGTGAGGCTTGCTTGAAATGGAAATTATACACTAAGGTTTCAGCTACTTGAATGTTTTGGTTCTAACTCCCTGCCACAAGTAATGCGGTAGAACATGCTGTTACTTCTCTAAACCCCAGCACCAACTACTTTGTGTGCGCTATTAAGGCGATATATATACTAGGGAAGGGAAGTCACCTGCTTGGTTTTGCATGCAGCTAGGCCATTAAGAGATTCATGCCTAAGGTTGACATGCAGGGGTCCTACACAACCGCGAATAACCTTAATGCAAGCGCGAGCACGAATGGCTTAAGGTGATTCGCGTTTATATAATGTGTATACACGGTTATGGTTGTTTGATAACGGACATTATATAGTACATGTTATTGAGGTGAGGACTCGAGGAGTATAGCCTACGCTTGGGAAGTCTACACATATACTCGGTACGGGGGTTTGGAGAATAAACACCCGCAGCCTGGCCCCATAATACGTCGCTTTGATACTCGAGGAAGTAGTCTATCTATCTCTGAAGAGTAAAGTTTCCTCTGAGTGAAATCACGTCCGAGGATAGTTGCACGAGTTTAGTTTTTGCGCACATGTCCATTCATTGATCACTGTTGAATTCGACCATCGGTATATCATCGCTAGCAAATTACATGAGCTGAGAGGTACATGTCGGCTCTGTTTACAGGGCTACAGCATTAGCGGTGCGGTTTCTCAAGCCGCCGTACCGTGCACCCGTTGCCAGGATTTGGAGAAGCAACAGCATAAGCCACCTGCATGTATCTTTCGCAGAAACTGCGATCGAGAAGTCAGTCACAGGTAAGTACTTCAAAAGTTCACACACTGTTGGTTCTCCAAACCTGGTCATCGAGTACAAGGCTGCCGTGGCTGCGAACAGTGTATCACCTGGACGGCAAGTGCGAAACGATACAAGGTTGTTGGTGCAAGCCACATTCCAGTCACCACTGTACTCAGGACTGGGAAAAGATGCATGAACCATAAAGAGAAGAAAGAGGATATCTTGCCAAATGATACTTGGGAGAAAAGTAAATATTGGTGTCTGCCTCCCAGAACCTTTTTTCTCTGTGCCGAGTATGTCTTGCTTCTTTCCACAACCAATTTTAGGAGGACCATCTGTATGTTCCACCTTCATCTGCTGTACGACACCTCATCAATGCAAGGCAACCGCCTTAACTGTCCGACCGAGAGAGATTTCGCGGGGTTAAAACTCACCTGATGTGACAAACCTTCCCATAACCTGGCTTCACTCAACTGTACTAGTACAAGCGTGAAAGCTGGGTGAAGGTCGGTTAGTAGTAATAAATATTGCATTGTATTAGTTTATGGACAGCGCAAGTAACAAGCACTATGTTACAGGGCTCTGGACAGGGAAGTGAACCAGTTTTTTACCATTTCTGTTGACTTGCAGGTTTCATTTTATCATCCAACCACCATAGCTGTGGCGATCTCTATCTGACATTAGATTCCGGATATAACGTGCCCGATATCTGTCCGGATTTAACCCCAGAAAGTTATATATTTTTAACATGGGGCTAATATAGGATTGTGCTGGTAGTGCCGCTCGCGAGTCAGTTGTCGATTGTCTCAGCGACGTCCAACAATTAATTCAAGCATCTAAAAAGACGCAAACCTCCCCCCCCCCCGACAATGCATTGTGTTCTCCCTTAAGGTGTGAGACAAATTTTTCCTTCTTGAGACAAATTTTGGTCTTGTTTTACAGAAAGTTGGCTGTGGAACATGGACATCTTGGCTCTGAGCTCCGCCGGTACTAGTGCTCTACTTACAGAAACGTGTGTGGCGCTGTGCAAACAGGCGGAAAGCTGGATGTCTCGAACCTGATTTCCCAGGCGACCACACCGGAACAAACATCAGCCCCCGGTTCGTGCGTCCGCAGTTTAAACGACGCCTGCATGCGTCTTATGCACACCTCGATCCAATTCTTTGGATATATAACTTTCTCCTGCCCACGCCTTGTTCCTGTTCACAATCACCATAATCCCCACGCATCTCAACCATGAGAATCATTCTGCCTCGAGGAATTGAAATCCGCCAAGACAGTTCCTGTCCATCCGGGCAACAATACTGGAGATGTACCACTATATTGACACATTTTGCAGGCTGCTGTATTGGTGACCCATGTGAGAGCAACGGTATCTGTCCCGAGAATGCATCCTCATCATCCTCATCAACAACAACAAACACACCGACCACATCCGCTACCACTACTACCTCATCAAAAACAACCATCCCCACCTGCAAAGTAACAGTAATCGAAACGGCAGCCCCAACAACCGATGGCCATCTCACAACCGTGACCAACCCTGCAACCTCCACCTCCTCCTCTTCATCCAACTCCAGCACCTCCTCCGACTCAAACAACACCCCCCCCGCTGGCATCGCCGTGGGTGTCGTCGCTCTCGTCGCTCTCATAATCGGCGCATTCTTCCTTTTCCGTAAACGCCGGAGACGTAGAGACTCAATTCCGCTACCGGTACCCGTTGAAGATACTCTATCTCCCACTCGCAACTCTGGCTTCTTCCAGAGCCTTAAGAAACTATTAACTGTTGGGAGTCCACAATTGTCACCACTGCCGGTATACCAGGAACAAGAGATGACGGAGCAACAAATTTGGCAAGGACATGTTGAGTTGCCGGCTCCTGTTTCGCAGGCGGTGACAGCGCCGATGGAGATGCCAGTGGGGGAGCAGGGGAGATTACAGGGAGGGGTGGGAGAGATGGGAGGGGTGGGAAGAGTAGTAGCAGGAGGAAGAGAAAGTGGTGGTGGTGGTAGTGGTGGAAATGGAGGTGGACTGGGGATTTCCGAGTTACCAGCACAAGTTCCGAGTCGGAATCTGGTGGAAGAGAGAAGCCAGAATGTAATTTTTTTTGTTTGTAATCATATTGTATTCGACCGCTAGCGGTCATGATATATTCCATTTTTCCCTGGCACTTCAGCGGTGTGAGCCCTATGTGTCCGCAGAGCCCTCCTTTCCTCCAAGTCGCACCACCCTTTCTCCAGCCAGAGTGTACTGAGTTCTATGCGGTATAAATCGGTTGATAATGATGGTAACTATAGCTAGAAGTTTGGGTTTAATGGTGTTTTCTTTTTATTTGTTTTAGTTCTTTTGTTCGGCGTTGGTTGGGTCATGACTTTATGTTTTTGTATACGTACTTGTAGTGAATATGGTTGAAACGAGCTCTTTGAGATGAGATGGCATTTTTTATGTACATTCAATTCAATTCATCTTCAGACTATTCAAGAATTACAAGAATTGGTGGGCTAGTACTGCTTGTAGAGCACCCGTGTACTGAGAAGCATCGTCCACTATTGTTCTGTTCTCTCTACTCTCGCGCCCATACAATTCGCTCAATGTTGAAACAACGAGGATCTAAAAGCTTAGGCGGGAAACTATGGAGAGGACTAGGACTAATCGACTCTACTCGAAATGTAACTATAAATGGCGCGTATATGTATCCCTAACAGACGTAGCCGCTTCCGCCATACACGTAGTTCATACTCACAGACAATATCGCGATGTAATTAACCCAAGAACCAAATTATGCAATTATGAGTGAGGAGTGAGCTTTCCATCAAAATTTTGGGACAATTGAAACGGGAATAGTAGTGTTAGTGTTAGATGGACCCCATATCCGACCTCGCAGCAATGGAAAACCCGCCAATATTCCCTCCAATATTTAGGCGCCATTGGCAGAAAAACACCATTCGCTGGTATGTGGTCTGTGCACTAATTTATGAATAGTCCAATGAACGTGGTCCCCTCGCTTTGTACGGCTAGAATCCCGATCAACAAGCGGCCTCAGCGCGCGTTTCCGCATGTACATCCCATATATGGTTCTGATTCCGTCTGACACCCCTGCTAGCGAAATAGCCGTATCGGAAAACGTTTATTTACTTGTAACGATGGATTCACTTGTTGCAATCCATGCGCGGATCACACAAGGCGGCGCCTTATCCGCGGATGGGTGTATTCCTAAAGATATCATCAAATTATAGATGGACCTCACAGACCTGAGGGAGTACGTATACTCCTGAGACCGGACCACTCTCTATAACTAGTGTTTAAACTAAGAGTCGGAAGTTCGACCCCGTCCAGCCACTTTGATTTACGACGATATTTTTTTAGGAATTCCGGTTTGCGACATGGCGCGGAATGGCCAGTTAAAATGGAGAGTGTACAATGCGTACTATGTACGAAGTTTAAGCTCGAGTAATCGAAAGTATGTGATATTTCGTCTGCCACAGCTCGAAAACACTTTCCAGATTTAATGGATTGCCATGCCATTAGTTGAGCAAAAAAGCTTGATCATACGTAATGCATGCAGTGCATGCCAGTTGGTAGAGAGATTCACAGATGGACCTCCGGAGAAACTATACTGGTCGAATTTTATCTAGGAATTCAATTCCAAGAACCTAACTAATACGCGTACGGTCGATATAGAGTATCGCTTCCTTGCGGTAGCACAAAGTCAATATATCAACCCGGGCATGATCACCAACCAGGATCAATGCAAGGCCCAGGAATTGTGGAATTTGACGAACATAAAGTCGAGTATATCAATACATTTACAAGTTAACGAACGCCTCTATTAATTTGTCATCGGTCCCCAAAATTGCCCAAACCCTTCCAGATCCGTCTGTGATTCTTCTACACTTTCAACATCCTCCGTTCCAATATTGCAATTTGACGATTCGTGATTCTTTCTGAAAGAGTATGCAAAGCAGTGCGAATCCAAGCTCCAGTTCTCTCATGCCTATTTCTCCTCCGAAGCCTGATTCCATATCAATAGCTACTCCACAGCGGACGGGAGAGGAGCCCGTAGGTTCATCTGTGAGGAGAGGCCTGTGTATATCGAGTTAGTCTGATCCACATACAAATTACAAACAACATACCGAAGAATCCTTTCCACAACCGTAGTAAGCCTTTCTTTTCCTTTCCTCTCTCTTCCCATTTACAGCTGGCAAAACCAGGGCTGAATACAGTCCCAAAATCGATGTATTTTGGCGACTTATTACTTGTCATGCCTTCGAGAATTCTCTGCATAGCTTGGTAATTCTGCAAGTCTTGCGATGCGCTTGAAATCCAGCGATTTCAACACAGTATAGTATCTAACACCTTGATTGTACTTTCCCGGTTGCCCTCTTTGGCTTGGTCTATTGGGGTTGTTGTTGTTTATTCATACTATTATTATATTATTATTATATACACTTATACACGTATAATGTGTCTCTTACAATTCTCATTGGTCAGAATTCTGTGGCTGAGTAGTTGATTGTGGCAAGTACCTATCTTGAACTCAAACCTGAAATTGCCTCTCCAATTAAGTCCTCCAGTTTTGCTCCAATTTTCAAGTGATGTATACATGAAATGTGTATAACTACTCTCTCTTTTGCCTCCCAGTCTCTGATTTACAATATCTTTTAAGCGGATAGAGTGGCTTTAGAAAAACACCTAAAAATTCACAAAAATCGATGATTTTCCACAACTGTTGCATTAATATTAAAGATATTGTAAATTGGAGACTGAGAGGTGAAGGAGTGATAAATTTCTCATCTTGCATGTATACATCATTTTATGATTGGAGCTAAACTTGCCGACTTTATTAGATCAAACTGGCCAATATTGTGTTTTTGGAACACCAGCATAAAACTCCCGATTCCAGATGTTGTGCACAGTGCTGTGCAAGTTCACACAGTGTTGTGCAAAGTCTATTTTGACAAAATTTGTATTCCATATATGAAGGGGCAGATGCACAGTGAGACAGCAGCAGACATTCAGCAGTGGATATATAGAGGCTGATCCAGATGCCCAATGGTAGACATATGGAAGCTGGTGGATACACAATGGCAGAATCTCCACAGTTGCAGCTGGTTAACAGCAAATAGAGTTTACCAAAAGCATCATTTCCTTAAGGCGGCGAAGCCGCCTCCGGTGCTTGTATTTACTCTAACTAGAGTATGACAGAGCCGCATATCACCTCAGCCTCGGGCGAGCCGGCTAGATGGCGGATCTCCCCGCTAGATCTATTGGGGTTTGGTTGGTGTCGGATGCTGCTAATGGTCTGCGTCTCCGCTCGACAATCCGGTCAAACCATGAGCAGTTGCCCAATGCAACGGCGTCCAACCGTCTGCAATTTTTACCACTGGATCTGCACCGTATTCCAACAGCAGTCCAACAATTTTCAAATTTCCTTTATATGTGGCTTGATAAAGAGGGGTTGTGCCGTCCGAGAGACAAGTGTTGGAATTCGCCTTGTGTTTTAGGAGAACCTACAGCCATCAGCGAGATAGGCCCAGTCCACTTGCTTAGAGCTCCGAGATGCTGTCTGGTCCTCCATATCCTGGTTATCCGAAGGGGTCATTAGACATAACCCTACGGCGGAAGTCGCTGGCACCCCCTTTGCAGAAATTCCATCGACATTTTGCTGTAACCTTAAAGCGATATCACTAGACGTGCCATTCAGGTTTCTTGACGTCTAAGTTCTCCTGGTGTGAGCGAATTACTGTGCGCAGCCTGCCCAGTGGGACTATTCGATGATATGGAGGTGCCTGATTCCACAGTTTCAGTACAGCGTGACTCGATATGCCGGCTAGTGAGTACTGACCATTCTATGGGAGTGTCTGTGATGCAATAGCTATATAGGTTAGTTTTCGCTAGACAGGTATATAGTTTTAACCCTAAGCAGTCATGTTTGCAGATAACAAGGACCATTTACCTAGACAGTATTCTTCCGAATTTTCATCAAGCTCTTGATTTGATGCCCATGGGGTTCTTCATGTACGTAGGCTTTACTTGTGGCTGGCGGTATCCTCACCGTAAGTACGCTAGAAAGTATTTGGGTCATATCCATTCGTAGTTGCAAGCCAGTCCATTTCGTAGCCTGGTAGTACAGACTGACTGTTAGGGTGCTCTATCATCCCTCGACGGATGAAGGCTCTCACAATTGCCATTAAAATTGTTGCAGAAAGCTGAGCTATCGAGGTCGACCAATGAATTGTACGGGAGCCAAGAAATTGGTAGAAAAATCCGATGATTCCGATAACTGTGCGCTCGTTAACCATCCGTCAGCTGACTACCTAGTCGAGCGGAAAAAAGTCTGGGCACGAGAGCACGATAACAGTTCCCACTGGGCCACCAACGAATTAAAATTGGTTTATATTGTGCGACGAGAGGTAACAATCTCTCCTCGGGTGCCTTGAGAAACAATAGCATAAGCGTTGAATGTTTGATCCAACACAACGTGGTCACGTTGAACCCATAATAAGCGAAGCTTTTAGCCTGAATTGTCTTGTTTACACTTCCAGGTCTCCTCATCAGTGCTGTGTTCCAGTACCCAAGAACATGTAAACATTACAATTACCAGGACAATGGTTCTGGCCGCTAGAAGAGGAAAGGCGTATGGCTGAATTGGCTTACTTCCTTTTCTCTATTGCTACGTATAAGTAAGGAGTCTAATGTAAACCAGTACACCTAGGTGCGAAGAACGCCAAATATTGCGGCGAGAGGCAATCCCAAGGGTGTTTTCTGGGAATAAGGTTGAGAGAGATATTAGGAGCAATTCGCGGTGGCTATAAAGTAGGGGTAACGTTTTCTTGGTCCCGAGTTCGAGGTGTATGTGCAGATATCCAACCGGATAAGCTGAAGCCAGTTGTGTCTACAAAGTACTTTATCAGTTGAAGAATTAGAGAGAGACACCTTATAGTTCTTGAATTATACCCTTTTTCTTGAGAGGTCCATTCTAGTCGCACGCAGCGTCCAAAGAACATATGCAAAACGTATCGCTGTTGAAATCCGCATCTCCCTCCAGGAAGTCAAAGAGCTCAATTTGTGGCGTTCCCATTACGTGAACAATTGTCTTTCCATTCCATAGCTCGCAAACTTCGTGAGAAGTGCTTGACATTTGCACCAAATTGTCAGTTCCATACATATGCAAATGGTGCGTATAGGCGCCTACAAGCTCTACTTCCGCCAATGCGCGGTTTTCCCTGACTTGCCCAATAATGGCCTTTAAAAATGGTGGACTTCCGACACGAATGGCTCCAACAATGGCTGTTAAGATTCTCCTGGGATCTTACAATACCACGTAATCTACCCAACTCGTGGTTTCAGACATAAATTGCTTTGCAAATGGTTCACTAAACAATGCAAGAAGCTGGAACCCAGTAAGGCTCTGCTTAGTATGCAGCATCAGCTGTTGAGTGTTAAGTGGCTTACGGAGAAATATCCAAAAACAAGTTACTAAATTCATCTCCCCGGTCTGACTCTGGTAAGGTCGCCTGAGCCGTTGCTAGAAGAAAGATAAAAATGAGAGTAGCATATTGCCTTGACAACACGGCCGTTCTGGTCGCTCGGGTAGCCGCCATAGAATGGAGAAGTCTCCGCATGGACTGGCGTGACGGTCTAGATCTACAATACACCTCGTCTTGTTGCTTCCCTGATCGACAATCGCGCCCTACGCCCGCCTGGAATTAGATGGTAAGACTTCTTTAATGCATGCAATAGTTAACTTCTTGCGGGGGGGGGTCGCGATTCGCGAGGCATCAAATTGTGAAGTTCTGCGGCTGTCGATGTAACGTCCACCTCTTTAGCAGTAAGCGCCGAGGAGGGTCGTTATCAGACCTACATTTTGTGAACCAATTAAATGTTGCGTCAGCGAATCGAACGGACATGTCGAAACATCGATCGAGTAAAATAGGTGTTGCATGCTATTTGTATCGTACCAGACGAGTCCAGTGGCGCAAAACATCCTGATCAACAAGTTTGAAATCTGGGGTCTGTATACTTTCATTATGATGTTTAGTTGTATCTACATCGAGTGCACGAGTGCCAAATGACACGTTTAGATCTCCTTGGAAAGAAATGTATCTAGATACCTATCCACGGCCCTCGCGACCCAGTCTCTGTATAGGTCTGGGCAGAGTTTAGCTTCGGCACATTCATTCCTTCTCGGAGTGTGGTACACTTTGAATTCGAGACAACCCTTAATCCAATTTCATGACTTCTGGTACCTCAACGTATTGTGTAGAGAATGAGGCCGGTTTTAACTTTCGTCTATCTGTAATTTGAAAACCCGGATGATATCGAAAGCACGCAGTCAAGACGGGACTGAACTCAGATGGGGTGAAGTCGAACCGGTTGACCGCCAGCATACTAAAAGCCGTAGCCTCCCCATAATAAGCTGTATGGATTTTGGGGGTACGGAATACCAGAGGGGATAGTACATGATAGCGACTCACACATTGATATTTATATCACTGTCAAGAACTCTCAACAATCGACCGCCGATTCTTCTATTTACCATGCAAATAGCAGAAGGAGCTCGAGAAGTCCAATTCGTTTTCAATTCATCTTAAAAAATTTGGTTCGGTACATCCTCAGCGCAATCATAGAATTAGCTTCTGAAGGTTATGTGGTCACAGAGCTTTTACTTCGAAACTTCTAGGTGGAGTACAACCGCGAAGGAATTCCCGAGGCCGTCTTTTGATTCTTGACTGGTGTACCATGAAGCCCTTTAATTATGTAGGATCATGACCGCAAAAAAAGGCACTTTTGGGACCACCATATGACTGTATCCGCAACGATCCAGAGGATTTCTACAAGTCATTGCCACTGCTCTTGGGGGAACAGCGTTAACCAGCGGCTAGCACGTCTGTCACGCAAAAGTGGGGTTAAATGAATACATGAAAAGAAGTATTAACAAAGCCTCCCAACCCCTAAACCAACACAAAGAAAGAAGAAACGAAAGATTAGGAAGTAGGCACATGGATGGTACGTACATACATAACAGTAGTGGTGTCAGGAAAATCAGACAAAGTTTTGTATAGAAAAAGAAACCCAAAGAATCAACGAAAGTCAAGACAATCTAATCTATGGTTCACCAATAACGGAGGAAATCGCTCACTTCCTCCTCCTCCTCCTCCTCCACCACACCCTCACTTCCTCCCGGCAAACTTGAGCTCCCCCCCGCATCCGCCACAAGCTCCGCCGTATTCTCCAAATCCCGAATCGCCGAGTTCACCGCCTCAACATCCACCCCTTCCTCCAACGCCTGCTGCAACCCCGCAATCGCGCCCTGTACCATAGCCTGCAATGCATGGTCCGTCCCATTTCCATGTGCATTACCGTTGAGCTGGGGGGGTGCAAACATATCCTGATCCAGCATCTCATCATCGTCTGAGTCTAAGCCACTCTCATCGTCATCCCAGCTATCATACCCGCTCATTCCATACAGTGGATATATATATCCGTCGCCGTCGTCGTCGTCCTCGTCGTCGTCCTCGTCGTCATCATCGCTATCACTCGATAGGTCGTCTAGATCCCAGAATCTATCGTCTTCCGGATCCGATTCGCTGTGGGGGTTACAGATAGCGCACCACGCGCTGTCGTTCTCCTCCTTCACTGGTTCGTCCGTTCTTTTTCCTGTCAGAAGCTCTGCCCACGCCGCTGCTTCGCGGTTCGAAAGATGCGCGTGGGTGTCTTTCCTCGCGCTTAGACGGCTGAAGTGGATGTGTTCTAGGGGTCGTTGGAATATCCCGTGGAGCTGACGGAATACGTATTGCCAGGTTTCCTTGGTTGGGTCTTGTTCTTGCTCGGGGGAGGAGCGTGGGTGGGAGTGATGTGGGCATTTTTGGATCCCTCCAGGCTTAAGGAAGCAGTTGTTGAGTTCTAGGGATTGCAAGGTTCTGTGGTGGTGCGCGAAGAATTCCAGGAGCAGCGCTGAGGTGAAGACCATTTCGCTAAGCTTCAACGACGTGAGGTGTGGCCAGCGTGCAACGAGAGGAGGGCTCGGCTCGCGTTGTTGGCAGGAGCGGTCGATACGCGCGGGAGAGAATAGAGAGCGTAGGTGCATGTCCGGGAAGTTGTCGAGGCCTTCGTCGCTGTGCCTGGAGAGCGTTAGGTGTCGAAGCTGTTTTGCATTCTGCAGGAAACGCCCCAGGATCGAGAGGGACGGCTCGGGAATGATTGTGATTGACATAGTGATGGTGTGCAGGGTTTCAAACCCTCTCAACCCCGCCATAAACGTACTGGGCGAGAAAAGGAGGCAATCCACCGTCAACCCCTGCACCGTAAATTCCCGGATCATCTTCACTTTCTCTTGATTGGCACGTTCCCCAAGAACCCTCAGAAACGCCTGCAGCAGAGATGGACCCCACTTTACCATCCGCGACGGTACTTCTCCCAGATGCGTGCCAGACCCCGGATTCACCGAGATGGCCAGCTTCTCCAAGTTCGGTAGCTTCCGGATCGCTTCGATATGGCCGGACTCAAGGTCTTTGAATTCAAGCTGGCGACCGTAGTGTTCAATCCGCCTCCTTACTGCGTCCTCCTCAGAGTCGAGGCGCTGGTAGCCCTTCTCGCGCGCTTCCTCCGGGAGACTCATTATGTAGGAATACTCCTGCGCTAATCCCTGGGGAAACGTTTCGCGCCAGAGCGAGTATTCGTAGCTCTTAATGAAGTGGCGCAGATGCGGGTCCTCCGCTATGGCGGCGAGACGCTTCAGGGACGCTTCGGTGCTCTCGGTGCGCAGGTGCGCAAACACAAACGGGGTGATGATGGCATTGAAGGTTTTGCTGACGAGACGTAACTTGACGTAGGACGGATGTGTAGCCCAGAATGGGTTTGTGGGACGCACATAGAGGGGGCATATCGGATGCGAGAGAACTTCGGCGGTGGCGGGGAAACGGTTAGCGAGGAGGCAGTTGGCATGTTCGGAAGGTGCCAGAATCATGCGGAGAAGCTCAGGAGGAAGAGACTCCATTGTTGCGATGATATTGGTAGGAGTGTTTGCGTACTGTTGAAAAGATCGTGAGGAACCGGCCGGTACGTAATGGTTTGTTTTAGCAAGCAAAAGCCGGGAAACGTTGGCGCTGAATTGCCGTATCTATCGACGTGACGTGGAGATGAGGAGAGAGAAAAGGAGAGGAGACTTGATATTCAACTCAAAAGGAGAAGTCTGGATAGTATAGAGGAGTTAAGGAGACTGATGGAGATCCGTGCGTCGTGATTGCAACAATGTGTCACAAAACAAGCATGTTTGGCAGTCTCAGGGCATCACTCGTTTGAAAAGTCACATGACGTCACCTGGAGAAGCGAATAAAATGAACCCCTCTATTGCTTCACAGTTGTTCTGGCGCGTTAGTGTGCACTTTACGGTACATTGTTATTACAGTACTGGCTCTTCAATTCGGTATTAGAGTAAGGGGTCTTACTTTGGTGGTAGGGCAATGTAGAGTAGGGCAGAAACCAGTCAACCAACTCTGAAGCAAGCGACTGCTGCTGCTGGAAACTGGCGGAATTATTGTCAGTTCTCTGGCCATGTCCCGTGGTTAATATCAAACCTTATCCTCTCACCTCAACTTTCTCTCGTTTCGCCTCTGGGTGTGGACGGAAGGGAGGAGGGCATGGTATAGAGAAAAGCTGGGTATCCCAGTGGGAATCAGTCTTCCATCGCAGGCGATACCAACCAGACCTTCGGTAGTCTCATCACCGTATGGAACGCTTGTGCCAAGGCCGATGCTTGGGGCATTTAAACTTCGACCTCTCGTGCTGCTATCCCTCTACTGTCTTCCCACAATGGGGTCCTCTCTCCACAGTAGTCTTCCAAATCCGCGTATTTGGAGTAGCTAGAGATTTCTTGGACTTGATTCTACCGTTAGTAGCTGTCAAATGGATTGTCAAAAGGAGCGGTTCTCAAATCCAGGGGCATCAAGGCGGTCTTGTATAGACGTTCAGCATATCGCAGAGAGAGATCGGCTGAGATTGCCACAGTTCTCGAGAAGACGTGTCGCTGTTGCTGCCATCCCCGCACTCATCGATGCATCCTCGTCTAGTCTCGGAGCGTGACATAGCGTCGTCGATGTGGGGTTGTCAAAGTAAATGTACCTCTAGTATAGGGCTGAGCACTAGTGAAAATGCCGCAGAGCCTCCTCGACGTGCAACTTTGCCTTTTTGTTCAGGAGTTAACTGCTGAAGTTTTTTGTTTAATTACACTACTGACCCATCGTTCATATTATACAGCGTCTGAGAGACTCCGTTGCTGGGAGCCTATCGCAAACCAGCTTACAAAGTCTCGGAGTGCGGCTCTATCCGTTCGCGCAGCTCCTCCACTCCATGAGACAAAGACGCGCGAGTGATCGCAACACAGAACTGCTGCGATGGAGTTCGGCAAATCCACAACCGCTCCCCGCGCCACCACCCCCCCCTCCTCCTCCTTCTCCTCCTCATTCAAGGTGCCCCGCTGGAAGAAGTCACTCGTCTTCGCTTTGCTGCTCCTCGGTGCCGTTGTCTTTTACCTCTCGCCTTTCTCCACGAAATTACCTTTCCTTCCGGCGCGTATTGATAACACGCGCCCTATCGAACTAGTACGCCAAGCATGCCAGCTGCGGTTCTGGAAACACAAGGCTCTGCCTTATTGCGAGAGAGCTTCTGCGACGTCCTGGATCGCAGGTACCGCCGAGAATGACACAGAGCTGTTAGAGGTTTTCCAGGTGCACACGCCGCCCAGAGCGCAAGGCCGACTTCTCGGTGGTACACCGGATGATCAGGCCGAGCTACAGCTGGCCCTTGAGGACGGGGTTAAGGAGTGTTCCCAGGTGCTGATGCAGCATACCTTCGGATGGAGCTACGGCAAGCCGTTTGTTGGTGGGTATCGCAAATGATTGTGTGGAGATGTTGCTGACAGTATAGGTCAATACAACCCACCTACCACCTGTAACTGGACGAATGTAGTCTTCGAACTTAGCATGACCTCGAAGGGACGGCAGTTTGACCGTCTGGGACATTTGTTTCTGGGAGATATTGAGGTGTGGCGGACTTCGACGGCAGAACCGAATCCTAGAGGGATAATATTCAAGTTAACATGATTTCCTTCTATGGTGATGGTGGTGGTGCTGACATCGTGTAGCTATACCAAAGACATGACCCACCTCTCCACGCTCCTTCGCCAACCTCAAAAACTTATCTTCGACCTTGGAAATCTAGTAAACGACGTATACACCGGCTCGTTCAACGCCACCCTCACAGCAATCTACTACAGCCCGTACATTTTCACCGCCGTTCGGCCGGCGAATCAAATCCTCCCAATTACGGCACAGAAGAGCACACAGAACCAACCTTCACACTTCCACCTCCCATCCGAACGAGCAATTGCCACTCCTCGATTCCCCGCAAACACAATCCGCGCGGTTGTCTCCATCTCTGCATCCGGCAACCAAGACGAAGAGTTTTGGTACACTAACGTCCCCACCGAGTATACACACACTTTCCCTACACCCCTTCTTGGGCACGGACCGTTCCGTGAGATACAGGTCTTGGTCGACGGCAACCCTGTCGGCTTTGTATGGCCATTTGCAACAATCTTCACCGGTGGAATCGTTCCCAGTCTTTGGCGCCCCATCGTTGCACCAACCGCCTTCGATCTACCCGAATACGAAATTGACATCACACCCTTCCTCCCTCTTCTCCTAAACGGAACTACGCACACCATCGAACTCGCAGTATTCACCTACGACTCCACCACAGGCTCTGTCTCCCGCTCTCTCGGCACAGACTGGCTAGTCACGGGCCGAATCCACGTATGGACCGACGCTAATGCGAACTGGAAAACAACCGGAACACTTCCCCAAGTCCAAATACCCCCCCCTTCCTTCACCTTCACTCCAACCTTTGAAAGCGACGGCGCAGGCGGGAACAGCTCCTTCAGCATCTCCCTTACAGCCTCGCGGAACATACACGCCACCTCCAGCATCATCACCTCCACCGGGATCATCACGACAACATGGCTACAGGGGCTTTCTTATAACTCGCAATTGCACTATCGAGACGGCGGTAACACGGTCGCCCTCACGACTTGGACCACGGGCTCGGAATCAACCGTTAGATACGGTTCGCAGAGCTACCACTACTCTCCATTTGTGCTGAACACAGCATTTATTCCAAGGTTGAACACGTTTGAGATTAAAGCCGATATTCAACTTGGTTACAACACCAGGTTTCACGGAAAGTGGACTGATGGGATTGCGCTTGGTGATAGTGGGTTGATGACGACAAGGTTGAAGGGAACTGCAGACTGGGTTAGTAATGTGGGTGGGAATGGGACTACGCAACAGACTTGGGCGGAGGTCAAGCAGCTGAGAGATTCGCAGAGCGTTGGAAGTTATGGGAGGAGGGTTGTGGCGGTTGGTGGGAAGGTGGTGAAGGATTGGAAGACGGCTAATAATGCCGTTGGTGGGAAGGACGATCCAGAGGTGGCTGGAGAAGTTGGGAAGCTTTTGGAGTTTTGATGAGTTATGAAAATGGAGTTTGTATGATACCACGATGATTTATTGCTATACACAAGGATATGTACACTGGTGTTATCGTAATCCCACTGTTTTAAACCCTTATTTCTACTATTCGCTTTCCTCATCACTGCTCTCTGTCTCCTCTTCACTCGCCTCTGCCATCTCCTCGTCCTCCGCTTCCCCCTCAGTTCCCTCCTCCATAATCATAGTAGCCATGCAAGTAATCCTTCTTGCCGTTTCATAGACGCCCACCAACCGCCCCACCTGTCGATCACCCTCTTCTTTCTTCTTTTCCTCCACCTTGGTCTTTTTAGTCACCTCCATCTCATCCTCTCCAATCTCAATCCCACTTCCCTCCCCACAAAGATCAAACACCCGCACCACGCCGTCGCTCCCCGCCGTGACAACATACAGCTTCCCGCCTTGACTGGCAACCGAGAAATCCTTTACCCTTCCAGGCATGCCTAGACTCCTCCCTCCAAGCGTGCCGAGCAGGACCGGCTTATCCACCTCCTGCGCGGTGGTTGCATAAAACAGCACTCTCCCATCCTCTGTGCTAACAGCCAACATCTCCTCCTCTTCCTGTCCCAACAATCCCTTGGGAACACCCACATACCGTTGCATATGAATCTTTCCTCTCCCTTCCAGCTCAATCCTCATCTTCGGCTTCGAGTCCATCCCAAACACCACAACCCCGCGCTCAAACGCAACCGCATACTCCTCACCACCACTCGCCCACTCCACCCTGTTCCCCTCCGTTCCGAAACGCGAAGGTACACTCTCCCGATCAAACACCAACACCCCCGCTTTCCGTGCCGTCATAAGATTCCACATACGCACCGCGCGTTCCCCAGCGCCAACACTCAGTAGGATTTTCTGCGAAGGGTGCAGGGCGATGTCATTGATGCCGCCAGAGCCACCGCCATACCCCTCGCTGCCAAAGGTTGCGATTCGAGGGCCGTATCCATCGCCGTAGTCCTTTGCGTAGTTTACTGGCTTTGTTTTTGGTTTTGGGGCTTTGAGAGTGCTGAGGATACCCCAATCGCGGGTGCGAAGGATTTGGATCTGGCCGTCGGCGCCGGCGGAGAGGAGTTTGGAGCGGTTTGGGGTGAAGAGGAGGGAGGTGGGGGTATTGAGGTGGTTGTGGAGGGTGCCGAGGTGGCGGTTGCGGCCGGAGAGGGGGGCGAGGGAGGAGGTGGAGGTTGGGGGAGTAGGGTGGAGAGGGTGTAGAGGTTTATGCGTTCGTCGGCGGAGGAGGTCGCGAGGATGCGCTTTTTGGTGTTGGGTGCGGAGGGCGAGATGGTGAGTGTGCGTAGTGGGGAGGTGTGGGCAGAGAAGAGGAAAGTATCGGTGAAAGTTGTCTGGAGGGCGATTGAGTCGGAGGGAGTGGGCGCCGAGGAAGGGGGGGGATGCTAGCGACGAAGCCATGGAGGGTTTTTTCGTAGGTGCCGGTTATGATTTGGAGGTGGACGGTTGGGTTGTCGGACGGTGAGGGAACGACGGCATCTGGGGCCTCTGCGGGCGCAGACTCGCGCTTTCGTTTTGTCATCGCGGTGGTGGTTGTGATGTTGGTCGCCGGTAGTTATGCGCTACATGCGCTGGTATATTTTTTCAAACCCCCCGCGCCAAGACACCAGCCTAAATCGACTAGCACTAGCAGCACGTGCTGGCTTTCTGTCAGTCACCGTCGGAGGCTCTGTTCGCACCCCTTCTTGTCTTTCCACTCACACCTAGAAACCCTAACCCACGAAATCTCTGAACATTCAACGTCACACGTTTCCCCGCACGCTTGTCGATCCTCTGTACGCCGCCCACGCACGCGATTTTCGCCCAAAAACAGTCGGTGAGCTACTCTACTGCCTTGTCTTGATCCATCGCCCTCGAAGAAACGGTGATTTTTGACGCCGTTGTGGTTGAGCGAGAGGTTTGCTGATTGAAGATATGTGTTCGTTGCGATTCAGGGGGCGAAAATTACCTACCTCGCTTAGCGTATTAATCCTTTTCGCTACCACTTCACATCTACCCTCCGCCTGCTATCGACCGCGCGCACGACAGTTATTATTATTTTTTGTACAAGGGAAACAGAACGTGCGAGTGTGCGCTTTGATGGTATCGTGCCCGCGTGGAGCGTCGGAGAGTCATGGAAGTTACAGTTGAAGCGTTGCGCGCTGAAGCTGCTGTGTCGCGTCAAGACGAGCTCCGGTATGTTCCTAACGCCCTACCAAAAAAAAACCGCGCATTCTACGGTCGCGCATCTGCGGTCCACCATCTCTATGATCCAGTCAATTCTGTGATCTGCATCTAAATTTTGGAAGGCTAATTGTTGTGTGCTCCAAATTATTTTACTTAGCACAATTATATCGTCGCGCAAACGGAAGCTACAGGAACTGTATGCAGTGTCGCGCCATATCGAGAGGTCGAAGCCGTTTCCGGCGCCCGACGTAATCCTAAAATGGGGGACAATAGATGATGGCCTCGATGAGCTCGAGAGGAAGTTCTTGGAGGATAATGACATTGAGAGGTTTGTGCGCACAGGTGTTGGGGGGAGATATCGTTTGCTAATGTGATGGGGGGATAAGGACGATGCTGTTTAATGAAACTTCACTGCCGATATTTAGTTCCCTTCCGTATGCTGGACACCCGCCCGAGCCCGGAGGCCAGCAACAGCAGCAGGAAAAGAGTGCGACTACAAGAACCCCGACTACAAGAACCCCAACACCGTCTAGAGCGCAACCCACGAGGATTGTGCCGGCGACGAAGCCGCTGCGAATATCTTTGTCACCGCCACTACAAGCACCAGCTACCCCTCCACTAGTGCCGCAAGTGGTTGCGCAAGAACCTATACTCGTTTCTTCGCCGGAGCCAGTGCATGGCGGTACACAATCTCCTCCAACTGCCACGCTAGAAGTTCGGACGAATGGGCATGTTGAGGAAGATATAGAAATCCTCAGGGTGGAGGATGAGGAAGATGTCCGCCACCCGCTGTCCGACAGATTCCGCGTTTCCCCATCGACGCCCTCGGCATCTCCACTGTCTCAGCCTCCTTCGTCGCCCCTACAATTTGCAGAGGAGGTGGAGAAGGTGGAGGTGGAGGAGGTGGAGGTGGTGGAGGAGGTGGAGGAGGTGGAGGAGGTGCAGGAGGTGGAGGAGGTGGTGGAGGAGTTAAAGGTGGAGAAGGTGGAGGTTGAAGTGGAGAAGGTGGAGGTTGAGGTGGAGAAGGTGGAGAAGATGAAGGCGGAGAAGGCGGAAGCGAAGAAGGTAGACATGGATGTGGAGAAGGTGGGCGTTAATGAGGGAGAGGTGGACGAGGGACAGGTGATGGTGGACGAGCACAAGGAAGACCAGGCAGCACCGATTGTAGAGATTGGAGGTGTTCCCGTTGTGCGGGAGTCTGCTACTGCGATCCCGACCGAGAAGGAGAAGGCCGCAGGCGTTCATCCTCCACCGATCCCGCCAGAGTTGGAAGATGAAGATACGCATATGTCTAATGCGGAGCCAGCAGTAGCGTCTTCGCCGAAACCTCGTACTCCAAGGAAGGCACGAACGTCAAAATCTGCGTCACCGAAGGCGCGTTCGCCGAAAATCCGTTCTCCAAAGAAGGCACGAACGCCAATAGCCACTTCTCCGAAGGTTTCATCGTCAAAAGCTCCTTCAAGAGTCACATCCCCAAGGAAATCATCAAGAGCTGCTTCAAAGGCTGCTACTCCAAAGGAGGGATCGCCTAAAGCTTCATCCCCAAAGAAAGCGCCTTCACCGCCACGTCTCCCTGTAATAGAAATTCCGGATTCGCAAGAGAGAGCTGCGTCTATTCCGTTATCACCGCTGGAAGCAGTTTCGGCATCTCCAAAGGCGGCTCATCCCTCACTTGCAATTGTTACTGAGCAACAACGAAAGTCGGTTTCTCCGACTCCACAAAAGGTTGCGCAACAGCCAGATGTGTCGTCGCCGGCTTCCTCGGTGGATGTCGATATTTCTACCCCAGGAAACATCATCTCTTCGGCCACAAGTCCTGATGTGCACCAGATCCCCGAACCAAAACCAGTAGCCGCAGAGAATGAAGAGCAGGTGACGGAGGAGACAGTGGAAAAGCCCGTGGAAGAAGCCGTGACGGAAGAAATGGAAAAACAACCAGTAGTGGAACCAAGTGAAGAGAAGCCAGAGGAAACGTTGCCATCGGTTGCTGTTGCAGAGGACATAGTAGAGCAAGAGCAGGAAGTTGAAATTCCCCTACCAACTCTCCCTTCTACGGAACTACCTCAAGATTCTGAGAAGAAAATCCAAGAAGAGCAGAAAGAACATGAGCTTCCAGCCCTAGCATCATCATCATCGCCAGTTGTGGGGCCTGTCTCTCCTGATCCCTCGGCCCAGCTCAGATTGGAAAACCAGTTAGCGAATACTAAACCACTATCTTTACCGGCTATTCCCGCAGAAGTCCCAGTATTAGAGAAAGTCGCGTCTCCAGTAATCCCGTCGTCGCCACAAGCCCCAACACCCGAGCCCGTTCTAACGCCAAGTCCTGCCTCGCCGGTGAAAACAGCTACCGAGGGTGGGGTTGCCGACAATGAAGTTGCCGATAATGAAGTTGCCGACGATAAAGTCAATGAGAATCGCGTCCAGCTGGTCGGTGATGATGAAGCCATATCCACAGTCCCAACGCCAAAGCCGGAGGTAGAAAGACCGAAGGAACCGAAAATGATGTTTGTGCCAGAGGTTGTTATTGAGAAAAGAGCACCAGAAGTTGAAGTCGAGGTGGTGGAAGAAGAGGAGAGACATGAGAATGACCTTCCTCCTGCTGTCGAGAAAGAGACGCCGGCTGCAAAATCTCCAACTCCCATCGTCGAAATAGAAGCATCACCAGACCCCCAACCACAACTGGAGACTTCAAAACCTGAGGAAATGAATGTTGATGTTGATGTGGATGTGGATGTGGATGCGGGTGCAGATGTGGGTATGGATGTGGGTGTAGATGTGGATGTGGATGTGGATGTGGATGCCGATGCCGACGCAGATCCCGACGCCGATGCCGACGCAGAAACTGATACTGATGTTGATATTGCCGCGCCCGCATCGCCAGCCCCTTCGGAAAGTATACGTGACTCTGTATTGATACCTGCGGACAAGGAATCAGAGGGCGAAGATGAGGATGTCGCCATGGAAGATGCAGCGCCACCACAAGCTGCGCTCGAGCCGCCACGTGAGAAGTCGGAAAGCCCCCCAGCCATGAAAGAGGCCACTCCGGTTGTTGAAGAGGAGAAGCGGATCGAAGCAGAACAACAGCCCACGGTATTTGCTGAAAAAGCATCGCCTGTTCCTGCGCTGGCCACACCTGAGGATGTCCAAGTCGAGAGCATCACTGTTCTCGAAGAACAGACGGAACATGAAACAGGTGAGACTAGGGCAGTACTGCCACAATCACCAAAGAATATGGAAACGGTCACAGAACCAAGAATGGCAACGGCCCCATCTACCCCCCAGACATCTTCACCAACAGTCACCCGGCCGTCCCCAATTACAGAGAGACACATAGAAGAGACCCACCCAGAACCTACTACCCAGCCTGCGCTACCTACTCCCTCTGAGCCAAAAGAAACTGATTCTTTTGTTACCCCCGCGCTGTTTTCATCCGCCACGCGTTCGTCTTCGCGGCAAAAGAAACCTAGTCAACGCGCACAAGCACAACAATTATCAAAGGTTGTTATATCCTCGGCACATCACGCTCTAGCCGCTGCGGAAGCAGAGGCAAAGCGACTCCGCGAAGATCAAGAACAACAGGGCCTCATTGTTGTGGCTCGTCGACGAACTCAGCAAGCTGCCGGGGCTGCTAGGGGCCGCCCTTCACTGTTCCCGCCTGGCACCAAGTTAGAGGCTCTCACAAGGTACACTGTGGAAGATGATACACAGCCAAAGGAGCCAAAGACGACAGATTATGCTGATACGCTATACGCCGTCAAAAGCATGCCTGTAACTATCAACGAGCTTCTGTTAAAGGCCTCGAAAACAGTGACGACTGCAAATCATACCCTTGGTTACCAGGACAAATTGGCGGTGAAGGTTATTAACCGGGTTCAGGAACTTCAAGATCAGGATCTATGGAGTCTGCAGCAAGTGCAAAAGGCCCCCGAGCCCAAGCGGAAAATGGCACATTGGGATTATCTACTCAAGGAGATGGAGTGGCTTATGACGGATTTCAGAGAGGAAAGGAAGTGGAAGATTGCTCAAGCAAAGACGTTGGTAGACATGGTGATGGAGTGGCACACATGCCCCGCCGAGTTGAGACAAGAGATAATAGTGGACCGTAAGAGGTGGGGAAGAGTTCCAAAGGGTGTCAGGGAGCAACAGCGGAGGAAGAGACGGAGTTATCACGATAATGGAGTGGATCAACCTACTCCTGAACTTGTGGCCAGCGGCGGCACGCCAGAGGATGAGCGCAGTGGTGATGAGTACTTTGTCAAAGAGGAGGGACAGGAGGATACGGTTATGGACCTAGGCAATGATGACACGGCTATCTACGATCACTTAAGGGATCCCCCGCCAGCTGCAGTGTTCTCTCTCAGACCTGATGAGACGATTTTCTGTATGCCACCGACAAAAGCAGGACAGGAAGTATTGTCCCAGCTACCACTATTCGCACCTCCAATCGCGCCTGTCCGAACAGAATATGTCGAGGAGAAGTGGACACAGACCCCAGTGATCCCTGTCAACAAGTATGCCAGCGGCCATATGGTGTTTATAGACGAAGACCGGCCCCGACGGAAACGCAGACGTTACGAATATGAAACCAACTACGAATTGTTTGCGGACGAATCCGATGAGGAGGGAGAAGTAGTTAGCGGTGGCTCCGGTAACGGATTCGATTCATACGGACGACCAAAGAGTCGGGATAAGACGAGCAAACCCCTACCTCTACACCCAGAACAGAATAACGTTGCACTCTTCCGTCCTGAGTTCAAACCTACTCTTCAACGCATCAGAAACCATGTATTCAGGCCACCTTTGGATCAACCTCCGCAGGCGTACTTTGAAGCCCGCACTCCTAGTCTATGGACACCAGAAGAGGACGATAAGCTCCGGTTACTCGCCAAAGAATACAGCCATAACTGGCAGTTTGTCGCCACCTACATGAACATCGACGGAGAGTTCCATTCCGGCGCCGAAAGGAGAAGTCAATGGGAATGCTTTGAACGGTGGATGACGATTGAGAATATTCCGCAAGAGTTCCTGAAATCGCCATTCTACAAAGGTGTTCAACAGCGACTCGAGATCGCCGAGAGAGCAAGCGCACAGCAAGTCAACGCCGCCGCTTCCGGAAGTCAGCAGGTCAGTACTCTTAAGAGGCGGGGTACTTTACCGACAAAGGTGGAGCGCCGAAGAAGTACTCGCACCTTTTCGCAGTTCGAGGCAATGAGGAAGTTAGCCAAAAAGAGGGAAACGAGCATGAGTAAACAGGTCCAGAGCAATAGAGGTTTGTCTCTCTCTTCCCTTCTATATTTTTCTATGCTAATGCCTCCTATTATCAGCTGCTCAAGTCGCTGCACTCCGTAAACAAGCCTCGCCAAATCCAAATAGCCAGATGCGAACACCTCAATACTTCTCCACCATGAAGCACGAAAAGGATGAGAAAGCCAAGGAACAGTCCAAGTTAATGGGTGGCCGCATTCCTGGTGTTGTAAGGCTTTCCCTCATCCTTCACCCCTCCCCTCCCTCCGTTAACACCAATCCAGCAACCCACCGCTACTCAACAAGCTACGCGCCTTCCAAACGGTGTCCAACCTCCCGCCCAACAGCTCGGCAGCCGAGTCGGCACCCCCGTCAGCGCTGTCCCCAACGGTCGTCCAATACCCAACCAGCTACAGCAAGCATACCCGAACATCGCGGGGATGCGACATCCCGCCGCCGTCGCTACTGCTTCCGCCGTAGTACCGCCTCAACCACCAACGCGCCAATTCACACCCCAGGAGATCCAGCAACTCCGGATCCATCAGCAGCAGCAGCAAATGCGTCAACAGCAACAGCAGCAGCAGCGTTCCATTCCGACGCAGGCGGAAATGGTAGCCAATTTCCAAGCCACCAACCCCCATCTCTCCCTTGCAGATGCAACAGTGCAGGCGCAGAAGCACCTTGCCGCATACCATGCACAACTCAGCGGTACCATCGCCGCACAGGCTTCGAGACGACCCGTAACCGCTGGTGGCGTTGGTGCCAGTGGTATCCCACGCGCCGCCGGTACCGGAGGAACCGGCGTGTTGATCGGTGCGAATGGACCCATTGGACCTGGGGCCGCAGCACATCAAGCCCAGCAGCAGCAACAAAGTCGCCAGGGAACACCTGTGGGTGTCGTTATGGGCCAAAGCCCAAGGATGGGACAGCAAGTCGCCATGGGAAGTCCGAGGATGCAACAGGGAATGCCAGTTGGTATGGCAGTGGGAGTTGGGCTGGGGGTGCAAATGCCGCAACAGCAGCAACCTCAGCAATAGCAGTAGTAGTAGATGAAGAGGTGTACACTTCAGCTGGTTTTCGAGTCTTTTCTCCTTTCTTTCTTGGTAACGCGTACGGGTTTATGGGGAATTTAAGGGCTGGGGGTTGTTTGCTTGTTTGTTAATTGAGCCTTTTTTCATGGGTTTTTTCACATTTTACTTTTACAATGGGTATAAACTTAGTTTACGTCGTGATCTCTCTCTATGTGTGTTTTTTTGTGTCTCGCGCGCGTTTCTTGTGGTTAAAGGACATGGGAGTTGCAATTGTGTTATTGCGTTTTGTTTTTGTATGGCGAGGCGAATTGTGTTTTTTGGTTTATGCGTGTATTTGTAAGTGTTATGGAGTGGGGTATAAACTACTACTACTATTACCGGACGGCTTGTAATTGTAAGGGAATGAGATAAAGCCGTGAGGCTGTGGGGATGGGGAATTTTGATAATGAGCTTGAGGATCTTATCACCGCCAATCATGCGTCGTGAGGGAGTGTGATTCAACGTAATATACAGTCACTCTGCGATGTAACTCTAGAGCGATAGAGAACCTTTTTAAATAAAAGGATTTGAAGCAATAATAATGACTGACCCCGAATAATATGCAGTTCAAGCGTCCCGAGTCTTGAACACAATTCACAAAATTTGGAATTACATCAACTTCACGTATCCAGTGTGCCTTGCGATTGGCAGCGGCAAACTCCCACCACCACCATTCCTGGGATGTGTATTCAGTTTACCGTATCCTTCTACTGTAGCGTGTAAGAACTTACTCTCTGTCAAATAACGCTATTGAGTTTATTCAAGAACTATCGCTATGAGAACCACATTCCATCCTGCCATCAGAGTTAGATTATCAACCATTGCCATCTTATATGGATAGCAGGACTCGCCATCTATCGGACCAAGCCATCGGTGTCAGCTGAACTAACGTTGAGCCACATAATGATGTGATTAACTTCCCATACGTATACGCACCCTTCTAGCCTATTGTTGAACTAATGAACCCGGATTTCTGTCCTACTCTCTTCTCCAACTCCTACTAGGAATTAGCTCTCGTCTGAAGGAACCATCGAGCCCGAATTCGAGCAGCATGACTTCATATGTTCCAATTTGTCTTGCCCCGAAGCATAGAAATAACTGTTTGGTGATTAGCGGGACGTTTTGAGCTCTGGTAACAGCCTGTTTTTTACCATTTTGAAGCGCCGAATTCAAATCCTCGTGCATATTAATCACCATTTCTTCCAGGTTGGATGATTCCCTAAGATGATAATCTAGAGTGACTCTATCACTCCGATGTGCCCCTGAATTGGCTGTCCACACTCTGAATCTTCCAATATCATCACGGATGGTTTGTGGTAGCGTAGCTCAGACGTTTCATCCAGCAATTCTCGATAGGCCAATACAATACATTTCGTAGGGGAACGAGCGTCTGCAGAGGTCACCACATCTAAGATATCGCCACTTAGGTTCCGAGCCTTTCCTTGCACTTCTTGTGGCGCCTGTGCAATTTCAAGACCTTGTGAAGATACCGCTGAGTGCTGTTCACCGTTGTTGGAAGGGGGTGACAATTTATATATTCCGGGTGCCGCCAGTGGCAGAGAGTCGACGTCTAGGGATGGGTGTTGTTGAAACAGCATTTGTAGCCAGCGAGAGCAAGTATCATCCGATGGACTTGACAAGCTGCCGTTCCATTCCTCAAGGGCAGTGGCTGTAAGCAGGACGAAAAACGGCGGACGGACTTGATCTTCGGGTTTAAACGTTTCCAGTTCAAATCTGGGTCCATGATAGGTGATTCAACCAATGGTTATTTGCACTTGCCGAAGTTACTAAATATGACGGACTGGGCTCATAAGTCTAAAATATGATTACGAACCCAAACCCTAGAGTCGCCGGCCACAGACCGCGATCGATCGACAGATGCTGGGCGGTCGAACGCGAGCTAAAACTCCCTTGTTCATTGCAGCCTAATAGCAGCGCAGTAGTTGAATTTTTGAATTCTACATTTCATCTCCGCTGTTAGTGTTGTTCTCTATATTAACATCACTCCCGAGATATCAATATTGATTAACGTATAGCCCGCACCCACAACGCGTACGGTTTTACTCACCATTATCCTATCACTGTACTAAGCCTTCGGTACACAGTCTGCGACCAAAACATGGCAGGAGACCAGCAAAAAGTGTGACCGATTTCCGAGCAAGTCAGGCAGTTATTGACCAAGGCGCTGGTCCCAAAATAGCCGCCAATGTGTTATTGAGAAATGATGGAGAGAGTTACGATGACGATAATGATAGTTCTTCGGTTGGCTCCGAATTCTCCCTCGACGACCCTTTCGCTGGGTGATATGGAACGCCCTTGATCTCCCTCAACGATCAGATGAATATGACAGAAAATGATGAGATGGACCGCGAACATGCGGGTTTCACCGCAATCAACCCACATCATCGAACGCAGCCATCATGAGATTATATCGATATATAGAGAATATTGAGGCGGTATCTAGAGCTGCATCTTGCGGAAGCAACGTAATAGCAGGTCGTAGGGGCAGCGCTGGAGTTGATAAAAATATCCTTCTTGGCCTACTAAAACGCTTGAGTTTTGGTAGAGATAAAATTATAGTTAAGGAAGAGAGTAAGGCTGAGACACGTGATATCTGGCCATAGGTACACCTAGTGAACCTATAAGACGGCCTATATCGGCGGAGGATTCAGATCGGGGTTAAAGAGGAGTCTAAGCGACCCTAGCGACAAGAGTCCTTTGATTACGGCATCTTAGGGTCTCCTTCTGTCATTACCGATCGCATCAAAGGCAATCAGAAGAATAAGTACAAGAAAATTGAGAGAAGGCCTGTTTCCGGTGCAATTGCTACCGGGTATTGCATAGCAGCATTCTGTTGATATGGTCATGAGTGGCAATAGCTCCTCACCAAAAGACATACGGACACCAACTGACACGACTGCTCGGTTGCCAGAGTTCGACATTACACCGACTATAGAAGGTTTTACGGAGAATGCTAGGGCGTTTACACCCATGTTGAGTCAACAGCTTGTTGACCGAATTGCTCAAGAGCAGTACAAGAGGTTCCAGAAGTTGGTGGATAATCGACATAAGCACATTGAAGAGTTGAAGGTCAATGGGCGCTGCTCTAATGGTATAAAATGCCGCGTAATTTTTAGTGTAATTGGTGTTGCTCCTAGGTGCACCGGTGTTACTCCACATCTCCCAATAATTATTGGCATTGCTAACGACATATCTTCCAGATTCCGATTCCAGGGATACCTCTCCCAAAGGCCGAATCACCCCGGCTGCTCAATTCCCATCGGGAGTAACAACGCTCCTGTTCCCCGGTTCCCTACGGAATTCGAATGTCCTATCTGCTTCAAACTCAAAAAATTCAACAAGCCATCAGACTAAACATGTTCTCGAAGACATACAACCGCTCACCTGCACATTCCCAGATTGCACTGAGCCTAAATCCTTCAAGAGACAAGCCGACTGGGCTCGACACGAGAACGAACGGCACCGCCATCTTCAATGGTGGACTTATAATCAACCGGACTGTACCCACACATGCTAACGCAAAGATGGAATGGTCCAACACATGGTGCACAAGCGCTAGCATAAGTTCCCCTGGCCGGGGCCGAGAGTGAATCGGATGCGAGAGGAGATCCGAAGTGACAATGATTCAGTGCGGACGACTGCGCTCCACACCACCGATGCGTGCCGGCGCGAAACAACCGCTACTCCTTCCTCTGAGGAATGCCGATTCTGTGGCCAATGCTGCGCGACGTGGAAAAATCTTTAGGTTCACCTAGGACGCCACTTAGGGTTCATAAGTTTGCCAGTGCTCCAGCTAATCCGCAATGACGAAGCTGTACCGACGGAACTGCAAACATATACCCTCGCCACCATCTCTTCATCACACTTTTTAAGAGCTATTCTGGAGACTGCCGGAAATATACGCGCCAACGTCTTCTTTCATCTGCAAGTTTACAACACTGAATATCCATTCAGTCTTGAATTGATGACAATCATTACCACCACAACGGCAGGTGGACATATATACGTATATACGAGTTTTTTATCTGATGATGCGAAAGGATACCTGTCGGTTTTGTAAAGTGAGGAGACAGAGCTGAATCAGAGGGCAACACTGGGTGTTAGGGCGATTTATGGGCTTGCGGGAAAACCCTATTTTATGTAACTGGCCCAAGTGGAGTGGTATATATCTAGATCTGTTGAAACCAGTCCTGAAATCTCTGTACATTTCCCTGGTGTATATTCTGCGGTTTCTTCACCTGTTGCACCGTTCCTTTGCAGCCTGTTCTGGTCTATTCGGAAACCCAAGTAGTTGGAAAATACGAAGCACTTTAAACAGACCATTCGCAAAGCCCGTTAATGGCTATATACCTCTGGTGGTACTTTCCAGGTGCGCGACCAGGTAGTCGGTGGAGGACCCGCCAGTATTATATTTATACTAGCACCGGTGGCGGCTTTGCCGCCCCCAGGATTTGAACTGGCAACTTATTAAGCCCTATTTGAGCATGGTGGACTTGTTGCGATATCAGGCAGATCATCTAGCCTCTGCTGTGTATCCACCACTGTGTATCTTGATTTGGTGCTGCTGTGTATCTGCTGCTGTGTATCCACCACTGTGTATCTGCCATTGTGTCTACAGTGCTGTATATCCACTACTATATCTGCTGCTGTTCATCCACCACTGTGTATCCGCCGCTGTGTATATCATGCTGGAATCTTGAATTACTTCTGTATATCCACCGCTGTGAATATGTATCCTGACCTGGTATTATATATTTGGCTCTATATCTGCCACTGTGTATCCGCTGCTGTGTATCCACTGCTGTGTATCCGCCAATGTGTATCTGCCGCTGTGTATATTGTGCTGGATCTTGAATTACTTCTGTATATCCGCTTCTGTAAATATGTATCCTGACCTGGTACTGTATATTTGACTGTATATCTGCCACTGTATATATATCTGCCATGATGTATCTGCCACTGTGTCTGCTGTGTTTTGTATCCACTGCTGTATCTGTCACTGTATATCCACCGCTTTATATTCGCTGTGTTGTATCTGCCACTGTGTATCTGCTGCTGTGTATCTGCCATGGTGTTTTCTGTATTGTATATCTGCCACAGTTTCTGCCACTGTATATCCACTGCTGTGGCTCTGCCCTTGTGTATCCGTCCCACATGAATGAGTATCTTGATCTGGTACTGTATATTTGGTGCTGTATCTGCTGCTGTGAATCTTCCATTGTATCTATATCTGCCACTGTATATCGTCTACTGTATATCCGCAACAGTGTCTGCTGTACTGTTGAGAGCGATCGAGTACAAAGAGAGAGATTGAATTATCTATTGGACAAAACTGATTTTCTACTGAACTATCTAATGCTAGAATCTATGCCTCTATTCACCTGAAAAATCTGAGGTTTGCCGGAGAGGGTAGAGTGGTGCCAGCAGTGGCAAATGATGGGTGGCAAGTGAAAATTTGTGAAAGAGTCTACACAAATGACTCAGTGCATTAGCAAGCACTCTCCAATCCTTTCAAGCAGTTTCGATGGCCTTCTAACAACTTGTATGTCCTCGGGCTAAATCCTGAGTCAACATGTGGATATCCGCCACTGCATCGGCCACTTTATCTGCCACTGTATATACGCCACACGCGCCACGCGGCAAATTCTTCTGACCAATGAGAATGCTTCGAGCGGACAAACCAAGTGTATAACTATTAGATATCTTGAGTTGCCATGTCATCGCTTCACCCTCTTTTTAGCTTTCTACGAGTGCATTAATATTCATCATATCTCATAGGTCTAGTGTCGGACACGAGTATTTGCGTATTTATGGGCGTTCGTTTTACCCTTGAGTGATATTCCATGACTATCCTTTGGATTCACAGATAATCTAGAAACGCATGCTATTCACTTGACTGCCTTGCAATGGACTACGGTTTCCCAACTCCATGTATGTTTTTATTGGGTCTTACTTTTCTTTGCCGCAAGCCAACTCACGCTCCCGGACTTATCTATCATAAAGGAGGTATTTCTCTTCTCCGACCTGCACAACCATGACTTTGTCAGAACTCCCGTTCTGTTGATTACATCTATATATAGCTATTCGACACTTCCCGAACTCTAGATACATTGAAGGAGCTAGAAAAGATCGCGAGAATATATGGCTATCGGTAAATTCCCCTGAAATCAAAGCAGTACAAGTTCACAATACGCATTTGTGCCAAGACTACATATTGCACAATCTCCGAAAATCAAGGTCGGCAAAACCCAAGCTGTAAGTCCACCATGATAACTAAAGATAAGGTACGTGTTCGTGGCTAAACCTCACTTGCCAGGCGCAGATGTACTTGGAGGAGATTCAGCGTTATTGGGTGCTTTCGTCGCAATCTTGTTCATTCGTCATCACTCGCCTATCTGTCTCGGATCAAAGATTTCAAAGTTATCGCGGACCTCGCCTAGGAAGAAGATAACGCACTTTACTGATTTTGTCCCGACGTCGAGAATACCCCTCCCCTATTCGGACCCCTGGCGAAGAGTGGTATCCGCTTGCTATATCCGCGTGTAGCTGGAAAGTGTGAACGTCATGCAGATGCAGGCACGCCATACATTCAAATTAACCGCATGAAACAAACAACCAATGAAACGTGCACCTCTCCATCTCAAACTTCATCGTCGTAAACTTGGTTATTATCAGAACGTGCTCTGGAATCCACGATTTCCATTACGTCATAGCCACGATTCGAATCAGATCGTATGAATAATCTGTTTTCTTGGCACAACCGTTGCGCCTTCTCGGCTGGTTATATCCGAATCCAACCATGAGATACTTCTGACTGTACTATATTCGGGACTAAGGTTTCATATCCATGCCAAGCCAGTTGCCGGTGGGAAAAGGATCGAGCTTCCATTTCCCCACAAACCACAGAAAACCCCAACGCATATACAGAATTGCCGAACGTCCCTTTCTACCGACGGCTACATGAGCATGAGAAGATAACTGTAGAGCAGAGCGGATATACATATGTATAAACCTAGCGAGGCAGCTACGCGTAATCCAAAACAGCCCAAACTGCGGCTTTATAATCTGGAGGACGCAACGGAACGGCTCCAAGATCTACTTCAGGACGACAGTGATCCGAGCCCGTTGTGAGGAAGGGAAGCTTCAACCACCGCCAATTCTAACATTAACGAAAGAAAGTACTGCAGTGGGTGACCCATGACAACTAGGTGGTGAACAGGGGCATGCGTTCAGCTGTACTGGCTCTAGTCTAGGTAGAAGTAAGGAACATCCTCGGTTCCAGAACAGACATCGTGAGGAAGCAATTGGGAGCTGGAGCTCAATGAAGGAGCAAACCCAGCAATTCTTGACAAATAATTACGCCATTATGGTCCTAAGTGTTTCTATTTTTTGTTCTCCATAGCAAGGTCGCCACATAAAAAAAAGCTGGAAAAAATTGGCATTTTGTGCGATCAAACTTGGCATAAAGAAAATCCTCACAAGTTACTCCTACAGAAAATTTCAAACCCCATCACATGAGGGCACTTTTTACCTAATTTGAACGGATCCAATTAACCTTTGGGGAAGGAACCCATACCCATACAACCCCTGACCTCTTCCGTCGATTGTTGTGGTACCTGAGCTGTGCGTATTCCTGGCGTCACCGGTTCCTTGTCATGCCGCAAGTTGCCTATTCTTTTCGCAACACAACATCCGGGCCACCTACCCCAGACTTCACGTGCATATTGTGTTGGGTCGAACTGCGCCTTGTGCTGGGAATGTCTGGCGGTGACACCTAGTGTGGTTTCGAGTTTTCCTTGACCCCAGAGGCAGGCGGCGGACGGAGGAGGGCGACCGTGAGCTGGCGGCGCGGGCTCGATCATCGAGGATGTCTGGCCATAATGTGAAGTCCACCAAATCAGGACCGCTGTCAACCGGTAATTGAGTCAGAGTTACAGAGCATCTTCCCCGTATATAAGACTCAAAACCTCCAGTCACGTCACCAACAAAATCATCCCAATCGCCATACCTGCCTTCCAGCGGAAACACACACTATTTTGAACCTCACATCACTTAATTGATAACCCTCACACTAATGCCGTCGTTTGAAGACCTCCCCTTCGAGCTCGTCTCAGAGATCCTCTCAATCGCCGCTGAGCTCAATGCCAACGACCCCGACACCGTCACATACTCATACGGTCTCACACAAGCCCCGCGCCCTCTGCAAAACAAGACGTATATCCAAAAATATGTGCGCGGCCGTGTCCCCACCGACGTCCTGCGATGGAACTCCGTCGACGCAATTCGACAAGTGAATGCCCGCTGGCATCACTGGGCGTTATCACACGCCCTTAAGGAGCTATACATCCGGCGGTGGCAGGGCGGAGAAACGTGGATGAAGCGAAACTTCGACAACTCTCCCGCAGTCACCCACCTCCCCGTCGTCTACCAGAACCCGTACAAGTCCGTTCGATGCACAGCAAAGCTCTTCCACGACTACCCCTGGCTCGCACAACATGTTCGTAAGATCTGGTTTAACGGGATCTACCGCTTCGACACGATCGGAAATGTCTTCGATATCCTTGAGAATTGCATCAACGTTCGGACTGTGACGATCCCGTGGACAGCACTGCGATACGGTGACTTGAAGGACTGGGGCAATGTGCTTTCATTCCCGCGGTTGACGTCTCTGGAGCTCCTCGCTGTGCCTTTGAAGAGCCAAGTATGCGCTATGCCCAAGAGCCAGGTCGACACTACCGTCCTGCAGCGCTCCCTAAACTTCCACAACCTCCGACGACTCAAGATCTTTGGCGACTCAAACCTTCAACCCATCACCGACGATGACCTCGTATTCATGTCCCACACCGCCACAAACCTCGAAGAAATCCTAATCACAAACGTATCCACGATCACGGCTCGCGGTATCGCATCCCTCATTTCCGCATCCAGAAACACGCTAAAGCTCCTCGAATTTATCCCTCTGGCCAAGGGCGGGTTCGAACCCTCACAAAGCACCGCACAGGAAGAGGATCTCCATATTTGCAATCTCCTCGCTTCTTGCCCACGACTTCAGGATCTCGCTGTCACACTCCCATCTGCATGTCCAGACCTCTTCACCAGCCCCACCGTAGACTGGCATGAGACTGTTCGCATACGCGTTGGGAGCACAGGGGTTGATAATCTCGAGGCACTTCTAGAATCTGCACGGACTTTGCTCGAGCAGCACAGACGCCGCGGGAATGATGGGCTTGATATTGAGATCGCGGTGGGGCCGTATATTTTCGAGACTAAGGCGCGGTTGGTACACGGGAGCTATAAGGAGGCGAAGATCGTGTCAGAGATGCAGTGGGCTCCGATTGAGCTACCGAGTGTCAAGGGCCCTTACGGATACACGGGGTTGTATGGTGGTGGTATGAAGGGGGAGTGGAGTTGTATTTCCGAGAGGGACTTTTTGGAGGCGGTGAGGAGTGGGTTGGTGCATCTTGATTCTTGAGTTTGAGTGTTTTTGATGAGGCGTTCTCGTTCGGGCTTTGATTGGAATTTCGATGCATCAGCGGATTGATAACAAGAGTGTTTCTGTAGCGTGTGGATGGATGAAGATTGTTTGTTTTATATGTGAATAATTATCTGTACTTAATCATCTGCTTTTCTGACAGCCAATGAAGCCTAGGAGTTTCTATCATGAACCGTATATCTCTCCCTACCTTGTGATGTGATATTATGCCGGGCAAAATGTGACAGCTTCCGGGTGATGAACGACTGGTGTAATATTGGATATTATCTAGTGTAACGGTAACTCCTGGTGAGAATCAATGGCCATGTAGGGAAAGATAACCGTTGATGATAATCAGTGATCATCCGCCTCGACGGCAGATGCCGCGGCCTGGGGAACAACAGCATCACCATGGCACAGTATCGATATCGCGAGAAGGTTGCTCAGGAGAAGCATGCGAGATTGCATTCACGCAGCAAAAGATCAGGAAGTCGGGAATGTAACGGTGTTTAAGCTTCTCCGTTGCCTTATTTTTTTTCTCAGTATCGGCGACCTGATAAGTTACGTGATTGTGTCGAGTAATTATCAAGTGCCTCTTACATTGATCTTCCGCCACGTGCTTAGTATGGTGGAGCTCACCTAAACGGAGCCGATCGCGACCACAAAAACGCCCCAACTTCAACCCTTTTCAACACAACCACAACAAATAAATAGTTATTTTTCTCAGTGTATATTTATAGATTAGATGATGGAGAACAACTCTACAGTCCCCATTGTTTATTTGCAGTTGTGGTGGAGGTAAAAGGCTTTAAAACCCCTGTAATTTGTATGAGAGCCAGAAAAAACATAGGCACCTTGGCACTGCTTGGCAAGGTCCATTTGTAGCCTTTGATTGGCTACAAGACATTATTCAGCAGCAAAAGCCACGTCAACTTTCTTTTTAAGATGTCACATGATGGTTCTCACCTTCCCTGACCCTGAAATTTGCGGCTCTCCAGGTTAAATAAAAAGTTTCAAACATGTCAGCTCACTCGACTCCACTTTTACCAAAACGTAGACACCAGCACTGTTTAGGTGAGCTCCACTATAGTCGCTGATATGCTTAGCTACCCATCAACGCAGGCGTAGGATCGGAAAATTGAGAACAGCGGTGGAAGACGGCGGAGCGGATGAATGGTAAGCTTATATTGACGTCGAGAGCGGGGGCGCACAATGGTGGAGGGGAGCGGTCATTGGTTGTCACTCGGTCTCTAGATCTGTGGGGGCTTCAGCTGCAACATAGTTTGGGAATTGAGGTATAACACATGATAGAAGTAGTTGATTCTGATACTACATCTGTTGAAGATGTTCCCCCTCTCAGGAGGCTTTGGATTTCATTAGCAGGATATTGATGATTTTACGTGTGGATAACCGACGATTTAGCCGTTGCAGGGCTGATGCTAGCAACAGACTTCTCGTCGCCTCTTTCGTTGCTTTCTGGAATGTCATGTGATAATAGTTCATGGTTGTCAAAGAGATTTACACAATAGGATGATGCCGCGCTCTCCGGGATGACTTCTACCTGTAGACGATATATAGGCTTCCGGAACGGATTGTTTTCTGCAAGGACCCAGGTCGCTTTCTGTACATCCTTTGATGCCGAATAATTTGGAACACTTCTAGGCGTAGGCGTTCATGAATGTTCTTAATCTGTCCAAATGTTTCGCGGATGCTTTTTCAAAGCTCTGATATAGTCTACTTGCTGGCGATGTGCAGGGCAGCTGAGGGATTCAGGCGAGTCACGATGAGACAAGGCTTGTGCCAGGCCAGTCACCATTCGCCTAATATAAGACGAGCACAGTCCATTCGTATAAATATAATGCGACAAGTCTGGGTCAATCAATCAATCACTTGGTTCCGAGAGGCCTAGGCCCGGCGGGATTTCGTCGCTCATCTAAACTCTTGGTTTTTGCATAACAAACCTGGTACGAGTCTGGGCTCGTCGTGACTCCCGAAGATGCTCCGCATAAAGCATTAACTCGCCGTAGACAGTAAGAGCTAGAGATCCGTACACTAGACATTATCGCAGTATTTGGCTTGAGACGATCGGAACAAGAGTAAGTAGAAACGTAATAAAGAGAGGGAGGACAAGTTGGTTTAAACGGTTAGGAGGGAGTGGAGGTGGAGGAAAGTGATGGGAGAAAGGTATTTTAGTCGTATATTAAGTACTCTATTAATCATTCACCACAAAATATCAACGCTAAGGTAGTATCGGGTTCTCCCTCTCTGTCTTCCCTTAGTCTTCCATCTGTCTTCGAAGCTTCTCTCTGGTTCGACATCCACTTCATCATTCCCCTTTCATATCTCTTTTGTGAACTGGAGAGTATTACCACTAAAAGGGCTGGTGTGTAAGCCTGACTTTGCACTACTTCTTTGGGAACCTCTTTTATATCTACTGATATAGACCGTCTTGAAGTCGAAGCCAATATGTTTGTACTATAGCTGCTATTAAACTGCTCCCACGTTGACATATCTCCGACTCCAGCATTTGAGTTTTCAACGTCGAGGAAGACAACAGTTTGAGTTCGACCTTGTCTTCTTTGCGGAATCTTTCAGCAAGTGCTGCGACCCGCAGCCAAGTCAGTACCGACTCTGAAAATAGTCTCTTCCGCATGCCAGGCTGCCTTCTATAACGTTACGTTGCCTTAGACAAAGATGAATGCTCGACCTTGCGTTACCGAAACAATTCCGAAGACTGTAAGAAGGCACCGCCAATCCTCAAAGAGCATGGAACCAACCTCGGTGGTAGCATCTTACACTCCGAAGCGATATCAGAACGATTCGGGACATATTGGTTAATTCTGGGCCCTCAGACGGCAAAAATAGTTCAACTGCATCATGAAAGGTCGCCGCTCACCCCATCGGTTATCTTGATTGTCCGCATCATCCTTTCCAAACGCCTCTCTCCACGAATTCACCCAAAACACCTCCAAGACTCGCGATTTACCACCCCTACACAGTCGACATCAAAGAGGATATTGTCAAAACCCTTTCTTCTCGTGCAGTCAATAGCAACACAACAATAATAAACTGATTCAACAGTCGATTATCTATCCTAGTGAAGGCGTAATTAGTATACCGACACTCGCAAATCATTACCCTGCTCAGTAGCCAATCAGCAAGCTCAATAATTACCTCCTTATCTAGAGGATATTCCACTACGATGCCCGCGACCAAAGAGACCACTTAGGGCCAGACTGCACATTAACCAGCTCAACACTACTAAGATGGATGAATTTGAGAACAAGCCGCAATTTTCGACAGAGCCACCAATGCCTACACCAGGCCCAGCCTTCTTAATGAATACCATCTCCAGGGTTATCCCGTAGACCTGAAGTTGAAACCCCTTGTATCATTATTGCAACGCAGAAAAACTGGTTATCGATCACCAGGCACGGAGTTGTCACAGCCCCGAATCCATGTGTTACGGTTGAAGTCGGTGCCCGCGACACAACAGCGGTTAGTTCTCCGTGCGTTTTGCCTGATAGAGTTGTTCGGAAACCTACTTTTTTCTTTGTGGACGCAGCGGAAGGCGTTCTTGAGGAAAGATGCATGAAGGCCAGCCTGCTGATAAGCCTTGCTTGGTCCATTGGGATATACTAGCTCGTTATCATTCCGAATCCTACGGGGGAAAACGCAATAGTGCCACCTAACTTGATCAGATGTCGATCTTGTCAACTAGCGAGGAATGAATGACTGCTTTTCATAATCTAGATTCTGACTCTGAACTGGGGAGTAACATAAAGCTCGAAATACTCTTTGATTAGTTCGTGGAAATGTATCTATATATTCAACCTTGTGCAGTCTGAATACGCCTATCGGACGCACATATCACAGTAAGGTCCTGTGTGTGTAACCGGGATGTGCGCTAATTGGGCGGCTGTGAGGATCTGAATCATGACAACCAATCCCAGCCCTGCGAACAGCAGCATGTGCATGCAGAACATCAGCACAGCCCGACAATGCTGTCGACGTTAAAGGCACCTCATTCCTTCCATGTTTTAATTCCACTCCGAAAGCTTCGCAATAACGGAACCTAGCCACTATCGATATCGCCAACAGCTCATAAAACCATGACAACCAACGACAGCAACACCCAATCCGCAATCGCCGCCCTTTCGACTATCATTGGCTATCTTGGCTCCGAAGTAGCAACCTCAGCGCACTTCGAGCGTCTCCTATGGCCACAGCGCTTCCACAACGACCTTAATTGGCAAAACCTCGCCAAAGAAGCCTTCCTCATGCCCATGGGCGGACCTCTCCACAGAGCAGTGTTTGTGGTGGTGGACAAACTGATTGAACATGGGGTATTCAAAGGGAAGGAATGCGAGAACATGCTAGGGACGGCATTCTACGGCGATACCAGGCTTACCTATACTATCCATGATTTGGGGGTTGGAGGGAGAGCGTCGGAGCGGAGAGCTGTCAGGAACGGTTTCTGGGTTAGAGCGATCGATCAGATGTCGTTGACTAGTATGCCAACCGGAACCTCGCCGGAGGACGGAAACATAACTCCAACGGTGCGAGCCGGGAAGGCTGTGAGTTTGTTGACGCTGGAGTACGAAGATGAGCGACAACGCGAAGCTGGAGGCCCACCTGTTGTGCGCGACGACACAGGTCCCGTCAACTGTTCGACGTTTTTGCAACTGGGTATTTCCGAGGCTACCGGTATTGCTATGGCAATAGTCGTGCGAGTAGTGTTTAAGAACCCATTTTTTATTCTTTGGCTGCTTCCTCTATGGCTCAAGATCGTGATGGCAGCCTGGACCGTTCCCAGGGAACCACTGGCCAGACCGTCTGTCGCCAACACGGGTGGAGATAGGAATCTCGTCTTCGAGGTGCATGATCTCAAACATGGGTTTCTTCTCATCGACGGGAATCCTTCGCTCGTACTCCAATTCTTCCGATACTACGGTCATCCTGTGAGATGTCGTGTTCGGGAGGGGATGCAGATGTGGATCGTCGTAGCGTTCGGATTGCTGTTCCCTGCGGGATTGTTGTGCAGTATTATGTGGATGCCGATCGGGATGCAGTATCTGTGGCTGGGATACCAGTTGTATGCGACGTTTGCGATGTACATTTACCGCTGTCTGGGCGGGTCGCAATGGGCTTCGACTGAGGAAAGAGTGGCGAAGACGTTTGCGGATTCGAAAGATGGGGTATTGGTGTTGAGTTGCGATAATGAGGTAGCGGTGAAGGCAAAGCTTAGTAGGACGTATGTGAATAATATAGCGGAGGGCTGTGAGGTGGTGAGGAATTTATTGGTGAATAGGCAGAGGGGAGGCACCGGTACTGGTTGGGTGGGAATGGTGAGTGAAGAGGTGACGAAGTTGTGAATTAGTTGATTCGACTTATCTATAGCATGTTTACTTCTTGGAAGCTAGTTCTATAATTTTGTTATTATTATTCTTGCTTATACACAAGTAATTCAACCGGTGCATGTTCCGGAATTTCTAGCAAAACATACACCAATCTCATGTGTAATCATATAATATCACCCACGGAATAAGTTCTGGGACATCTTTTCTGTTTGGGTTTTTTTCGCTTTCTGTCACAGCGACAGCGAGAAGACAATCAAGAACTACCCTCCTTGGCCACTGCAGAGCTCCATCTTGCTGGCGCCATATGTAAATATCAATCGAAGCACCATCAACGTCAAACGCTGTAAACCAGCAGTGCCTTTATTTGTCTATATCTACTCTGAGGGATGTCCACATTTTCAAACCCCTTTAATCTGTTTAAACTGTTTTCTCGGCGCATACCTCAACTCCGCATCACGTCCATACACTGCATGCGGCTTCCATTTCCTGTACATCAATCCCACCCTCTCTACCATTCCTTCCCCGGTGGGTCATTTATCGATACTACCTTCTGGCCAGCTATTATTTTCATCACCCCCCTCTATGGCACATCTATGAAGCTGTGCGTAAGTCCGCATACGCTAGCGTATTGTGAAAACGCACAGCTGTTTCCAAAAAAGCAATCTCAACAGCGGGCCGACAAAGTAGCCAAGATCAAAACCGCAGCAACAATCAACATAGCCACCAGCCGATAAGCGCAGGTCGTGACCTTAGTCGAGTCGTCTAAGTGCGTTGCACGACAAATGTTGCGGATATCATCATTCCGAACCGCAAAAAGACCTTGCGCACCCACGGGGACATATTTGATCCATTAGTATCCCGCACGCTGGGCCAAAGTCACAAGCTTTGTACGGCCCGCAAGCGCCAGCCGCATAACCTCCGAGTGTCCACTGGTTTGAGATGACATTTCCTGGAAGGTCTTGAAGGAGAGCCCGCGGCTTGCGAGAACAGACTCACTAGTGCCAGCGTGAAATCCGATGAGGGGAGAGTGTGTTTCACCGCCCATGAGCTGGAGGAAACCGCCGGTTATCCTTTAATGCGCTTCGCGACAATGCGAAGGTGCCGTTGAATGGAATACATGGTTCCGATGAACTGTGGCAGACCGAAAATGTGGTGTTGCACATGATTGGCACCGTCATTTTGTGGATGGTGTATCGTAAGGTTCCCTGCTTGTTTCGGAGGTGATGTGTACCTATACCCAAACTTCTCCTCACGTCGTACTGTCTGTCACATTGGGATATTGGCCACTACCAAAGGCCCCATACATCAACCCGTACACGCCAATGCCCTGACTGTCATCCCTAAAAATTTCGTGCGCGACTTGACTTTGTAACAAGTGTTCAAAATGCCAAACTCCAATTCCTCAGACGAGTTATCAGTGGCAATCCCAAGGTCGGCTAGAATAGTCCATATCCACTCTCAAGCCATTGGTCCGGCTACATACTGGAGCCCAAGTCGGGCAATCGGCAGTAATTACCACCCGATCCTTTGGGTGGCGGAGTCCAACTGCGGCAGGGGCGTCTAAACTGTAGTTGTATCCGTATCTATCAGAAAACCGGAGCATATCCAAAGCTATCGTTGTACTGTATTGGGAATATTCCGTGGTTCCCGCGCTGGTGCTTTTACTCCGATCAAACGAGACCTGGCCCGCGCATGAATTATCACCTGTTCCTGGGAGTCCAGAGACAACTGGTATTGCTCTAGTCCTAATGAACGGAATCGAAATTGGCGCCACCACTAAGAGCAAGCCACCAACTACCCAAAGTACTACCAGAATTCTATCCAAACGCTGCGTGGTAGAACCCCGTCCAAATGCAATTCGAAAAGCGGGTGTGCAACTCAGCACTGCGAGTGGGTTCCCAGCGTTGACTATTGCGACCCTAAACTGGTCCATATCCCATCCACGGTGATACTCATCCAAGAACCAAAATAGAAGCATACTTTAGGGTTTGAAGAGACGTGCTGCGGCAGCTCGGTAGAGAAGTGTGAGGAGAGCGAGTATTATGGTCCAATAGTTGGTGCTGAGTACTATGGGCCATCCAAAGCGATGGATAGAATCCCACTGGTTTGCAGTATTGGTATCTAAGAAAGGCATGATAGTGTTGACATCGTGCCGTCGCGAAAGTATCTATCGTTGTGAAATGATATCAATCTTGGGGAGGTAGGTCATCGAGGCTTTCTCCAGAGTATATTCCGTAACTTCTCTCCTCCTAGAGGTAGCTGCAGTTTATAAGTACTTATCCCTTCCTTCGTTTCTTTCCTTCTTTCGATTTTCATGCGAGGGTACCTATTGGACTTCGTGTGTAGTTTCGCACCATTTCCACCAACTCCCTCGCCAAAAATCAAACAGTTGCATCACTATTTGACCTAACCCTTTATACATGTAGTAGAGTAGAGGTTTTTTTTTGCTCCCTTCCTTGTAGTAAGTATTTGGGAGTTGTTTTAGGCAAATGATCATAAGTGCTTAAGTCGTGTTGGGCACATCGGCCGCACTGGAGTTATTAACCTCGATATCTACGTAAATATAAATACTTTGTCTTTGTCTGTTTAGTTCAATATAAACAGGCAACATCAATGGGAAGCGCCGCCGAGAATAACGGGTTATCCTACATAAAACTCCTGCAATTGTCTCGTCCTCAGCCTCTCGTTGCCAAGTAAGGTTGTGAGCGAGTTTGAGTTCGGTAATGAGGCTACGGCAGGTGTGCATGCGCACGAGAAAAACCGCTGTATAAAAACCCGTTATTTTTTGTGTCTCTGTGTAACTAAGCAATGAGCGCTCGGGTTACGACATTCTTAAAGTATGCAGGGCCAGCAGCCGCCAACCAGAATGGCCTCGAAGAGGTGTATAGATCTATTAATATTACGACCGAAGGTCTCGAAGACCATCTTGCGATGTGCTCGTCAGGTCGACGTAGACAGTAAGTGGTTGCTCTCGAAATTCGCTTACTCTATCAATGATCGACTCATTTTCTTGATGTGCGAGGATCATTACCGAATTGACAACGGCTATATGTCGCTTGATCACGTCACTACTTGGTGTTCTCTACAGTATCACAGTATCTCCACGCGCAGAGCTAAACCACCCATTTCATTTATAATATATGCTTATCTTCCGACACCTTGATCGATCGTGGAGAGATAGCTGGATAGCTTGGCTAGATGTGATTATTAGAGGGTAATTAGCCGAGATTCTACATGTGTTCTCAGTACTTAGAGTAAGTAAGTGAGTCATTACGTCTTGATGGGTTATTAATGACCACTTGAGCACTCATCAGTTGTATCATCAATGCATTGTATGATGCCAACCACGATTGCATCACATTGCAACATCGCAAATAAGGCAGAAAAAAACTGGCAACACATTTCAAATTCTTCCGTATCTCTATATTTACCTAGGTAGACATCATAGCTACAACGTTTTTACTTCCACTGACGGAAGGGAGAGGTGCCAGGCACTTGTGCTTTTACATGTTCAGCCTCGTGCTATGTTCGATTCTGTAATGTTTGCTATTATGATTTATCCCGCGTTCATCCCCCTAAGTATATGTTCACCCCTACACCAATGCTTGTCTTCATTGTTTCTGTCGCTTTCCCTGGGGCTTCATTTGCCTTGCCCATTCAAAAATACAGCTGGTGCCCGGCCCTCGGCAACTATACCGCGCTATTCTCAATCTCTGCTCCGTCCTGGGTTCCCGAGCCGCAATACCGCGGAACATGGGGGATCATCTACAGCTGCGCACTGACGCTTATCCTAACTGTCTACAAGTCTTTGCATCTGAATGTTCCCACACGTTTGGACTCGTACCGCTACTATCTCCGTGGCATAAAATGGGTTGCAATTGCGATGGTGGCACCAGAGTTTGTGCTGAATTATTCCTTCGTGCAATTGCACGAGGCGATACGATTATGCGCTGATCTATACGATGAGCAGCAAAAGCGTTTACCCGAACGGGCACTGACGGAGGACGGATCCACTAGGCAAGCTTGCGCGAGCAAGGAAGTGAGCGGCAGTGTCCAGCACGATACAAAGCCCAACCCCATACGTCCCACCAACCATTATTAGATGCTGAGAGGAAAGACAATGATGGCGGGTGTTTTCTCAACCCCAATGTTTGGATCGATCTGATGACTACACCATTCGATTACCATAAAGTACCATTTCATGGTCTCAAGTCCTCGCTAAACCGACCCCGCAGCAAAGACTTCCCGCTAAAATACGGCTTCTATGTCGGAATGGGCGGGTTTGTGATGGATACAACGAAGCACGATCCGGGATGTCCGCGGATGACTGTCACTGCGTCCGGAGTTCTTGCCCTGGCACGCCAGGGTCGATTCCTCAAAATTAATACCGCCACTATCAGCAACAAGAGCAAGGCCGATACCCTCGCGAAGGTGTTGGCGATATTTCAGGTTTCGTGGCTACTTGTTGAGGTGGGTGCCAGATCCCATATGCTATCCAAAGTTCAGACACTTATCATATCTATCCCCCCAGACTTGTGCGCGAAAAGTTAATGGATTGCCTATATCGCTGCTGGAGATTCATACATTGGTACATGTGTTCTGCGCACTAGTGATGTATTGCTTCTGGCTGAAGAAACCGGTGGGAGTCAGGGATCCAACAATCATTGAGGAAGCAAAAGGTGACCTGGTGTGGGAAAAGTTCCAGCGTCGGGAATCTGACCTGGAGAACCTTGTGAAGACGCAGAAGGACCCTACAATCATTGAAGAATCAAAAGGGTGTGACAATTTCCAGCGGCGTGAGTCAGACCTAGACGACCCCTGAACCTGAAGCCGGCGCGTCGAACCTCTCGATACAACAACGAGCTAGCACCTCGAGCTTACGGTACCCCCCATATCGAATACCACTTCGGCAAGTGCGAATACCTCATCATTCGGGTGTTGATGTTTGTGATCGCGGCCATGTATGGCAGAGTTCACTTAGTAGCATGGAGTTTCGACTTGCCAACCAAGATCGAAAGTGACATTTGGAGGGTTTCATGCATTATCTCGATGACCAGCAGTTTCGCGATGCCGCTGTGGAGTTTGATGGGACATTTTGTGTTTTATCATGACCTTAATGTGTGGCAGGCGGTGGTGGAGTTACACAAAAATATTTGGGCGCCTTTTCTAAGGCCTAGGGGGAGCAGGAATGTTGGCGGTTTGTGTGGTGCTGTATGCGTATTTTATCTTTTCCTTGCTGCTGCTCCCGCTTTGTATTGGGGCAAGAATCGCGATTATTATGGAAAGTTTCTTTAGCCTGAGAAAGGTACCGCAGGGGGTTTATGTTAAGGTGCAATGGACGGCGTATATTCCGCATGTAGGGTTTCGGCTTTCAAGCTAGGTTAAGGGTTAAGTTAGGTTTCGCGCTATATTATTCCAAATCTTTTGCTATGCTATGATACACGCTAGGCGGTTTCCTTCGAATGCTGTTCTTCGGTGTTGAGTTATATATCCTTGGATCTTTTAATGGTAACAGTATCACGTCGACCCAAGGAAAACTTGCCACAGAGGGAGCAAACACTCTTAGTTGCAGATTATCCAGATTGGTCGTAATCTCATTACCTTGAAGCAGAGACTTCTCATGAAAAGGGTACTGACCATGGGGCGAAACTAGTCAAACAAGCATATAGACACATTCCAATATTCTTCAACTAACGCTCATGAATATTACATTAAGTTGCATATTTGAGTGTATGCAATACAAGTCATGCCGTGTGTTGAGCCAGCGCTGTACGTGCTAGTCGAATTTTCAAAGTCTCCGGGCACCCTTGTCATTGATTAGATGACTCCGATAGGATTAGATTAGCTATCCTGATTCTGTGCGTGAATTTAGCACTATACGTATCTAGGTAAGTATTTGATCGTTCTTTTGGGTACTCTGTTTTAATTTCATAGTCATTCAACATGGATCGGCAGTCATTGTAACTTAGATGTGTAGTCATTGCAAAGTTAATGTTTCGCCAAAGGTGTTTCCATTGGAGTTATCTCGAGACTTGAAATCCGACGGGCATCAGAAATGGCATATGCTGACTGCGACATAACCGCCCTACAAAACCTGTGCTCAACGGCACCCAATCGGCACGCATCGCCATCTGTGCGAGTTTCGAATTTCTTCAGATTTGTGCGCATGCGCACACCTTATCACACCACATTCGCAATACTTTACTTAATGGCGACACAGAAGACACAACGATTGAATATAAACTATAGAGTACGTACATACTTAAGTAGGTTGCCGTCTAGAAATTGGGTTTCACCACAGCTTTCCGTGCTAGTCTTGTCCATTGCTGAAATCAAGTATTCAATTCCAAATGCTTGTTACTATCTTGTTAGTCCAACAAGTGCTCGGTTTCTGCAGCCAAATATCTGCTACACCAATTTATGGTTGGCGACTGTCGCTTGGTAACCAAGCTGCGCTTCTCCACAACAGCGCCCCATCAAGGGTGCCGGAGCCGCGATATCGGGGTACCTGGGGAATTCTTTACAGTTGTACGCTTACGCTTGTTTTATGTGTCTATAATTCTCTGGTACGTTCAGTGGTTTGGCGTTTTTGCTGGCAAGTAGACTAATGATTTCTCAGCACCTTAACGTATCTGCAGAAGACGAATCTCAGTTTTCCCGATATCTGCGCAGAATAAAGTGGGCTTTAACGGCTCTTGTTGTCCCTGAAGATGTCTTGACATTCGCAGTTCTGCAGTGGTTCGAAGCAAAGTTGTTGTGTAACGAATTGGAAGAGTTGCATTTTCGAGCGGCTGAGCACTCACCTCATCGCGAACAACAACAACAACAACAAATATCCCAAAGGGTGGTTACATGTTCATCAGTTGTACCATCTCGTAGGAAACCTTACAACCGCCTTATTGCACCTTCTTTTCACCTTATTCACTGAGTGCGTTTCGTCAATCGTTCTTGGGTTGCTCGGTGGTTTTCGGGGACTCCTAGAAAGTCCTTTCCGATGGAATATGGCTTTTATGCTGGAATGGGCGGCTTTCACGTAGATACCAGCAAGTTCCCCGAATCCGACCGTGTTTCTGTCAGGGGTAAATGGCAATCACCACATGTGGGATGATTGTTTAAGCTCGCAATGGTGTCTTCATTACATTGGATTCTCAAACGATCAACAAAAGTCAGGTGGATGTGCTTGCAAAAGCTCTCACAATTTTCCAAGTTACATGGATGGTATTCGAGGTTAGTCCTGGCATAGTATTGACTTAGACCATGCGTAGTCTAACATTGATATGTGTCGCAGGCAAGTGCCCGCAAAGCGGTCGGCTTACCACTCTCACTCTTGGGAATCCATACACTTGTGCATGCTTTCTACGCCCTCGCTATGTATTTCTTTTAGTTTAAAAAGCCAGTAGGGGTGCAAGATCCGACTTTGGTGTGTGAATCATCTGGGAATGTTTTGTTCAGTGTTAGTGCTGGAGAAACCGATCCTGTTAATTACAAGGCGTGCGAACATGGCATCTCAGATATCGATCATCTGTTAACACTGAGGGCATTGAATTCCGACAATATCGCTTATTATTTTCAAGGCTCTGGGTGGCTGGTTTTGCTGGCATCGGCCTTCATTGTGTTTGCAGCATACGGAGCTGTCTATGACTACATGGAATTTCGATTTTCCTACACAGGTGGAGGGCTATATTTGGAAGGTATCTTGCGTTGTAATTTTAGTTGGAAGTCTTCCAGCACCAGTGTGGTTTGGCTTTGCGGACCATTTTCTTTCAACTGGGTACACAGGATGGTATCGTGCGCCGGGCGGTGAATGCTTGCAAACATATTTACTGGAGCGTTTTGGAGCGTTTCTCAGTATTTAGAGGTATAGTAATGTACCTGTACTACATGTTTAGTGCAATAATCGGACCGCTCTTCCTTTGCGCCCGCGTGGCCATCATTATAGAGTCATTTATCAGCCTGCGCAATGTTTCTGATGGAGTATATGCTACTGTGGTGTAGACGGAGTACATTCCTCATATGTAACATACCAGTATACAGAAACTGGTAGTGGTACCTATTTCATATATCTCAGGTTGACCATTCTCCTCGATCTCTACGTAGGGACCTTCATTAACTTATTTGGATCGGTCTAGAACGATATATATGTGTTCTACAACTCTATCTCTTCCACTGGCATTCTGTGTAGAATACTCGGCCACTAATAGTGGCCTAATGAAGGGGTCCGAATGATGCTACCCGCTGAACTTAGTTAGAATCGATATCACCTGCAGTCAGCACATCGAGTGTGAGATCACTATGATTGGAGGTCCGACAGGCCAACGATATCAGCTCAATGAATAAAACCTGTAGCTTCAACCTAGCGTGCTAAGACCCGTTCGGCATATATACCCCTAGGGAGAACAGGTTTTCAAGATGGTTCGTGACTATTTTTGTTGTACATTCGGAGAATTGATACCATGCTGGCGTAGGTTGTTTATAATTTGCGTTCAGTTTTTCAGTAGGAGAGAGAGCTGTAATACGCAGCAAAAGTCGAAAAAAAAAACATGATAAATAAGAAAGCCAAGAGTCGTTGATTTGTGCTCAGAATTATCGGTTGGAATAGGAATTGGTAGTCGCGGGTCGGTAATGAGTATACGATGAGTGTATTAGAATTGGTGATCTCGTGGCCCAGACTTTGACGCTCGTTGCTTACTTACAACTTATCTATTTTATCATAGCTAGAAATTGCAATATGATAGGTAAACCACACAACATCACAACAAATAAGGCGACAATACAACTTATGCGCCCGGTATCATCAGTATCTAAGCAATTTAGACAGGCCTAAGACAGTTTTGAATACTCAGAAGGGTTATACTGCCAGCTGCCCGCCTGCATGTATAATCATGATCACCCAATCGATACCTTGCTGGCCCGTCTAGGTAATGCCCGTCACGATATCGACACGACTTCCAAAACGCCCTCTCCCTAGTACCGATCCGACACCGCATGGTAATTCCTGTGGTTCTTTCCCGCCGCACGCTCTCACCCATTCACCACATCATCTCTAGTGCACCCAATGCTCGCACTTTGCCCCAACATAGCCAAACTCGTGTTTTCCAAGCCTTAGTCAGTGATCCCAACGACCTGTGGTGCGGACGCACTTTTGGTTTGTGCCATCGCAAGGATATGACCTGAACACGCGTATGGGAGGTTGTTTTTGCCTTGGCGGCGGTTTTTTGCGCCGTTTGTTGAATTTGAGGCTTGGGCGAGTGGATATTATTGTGCATGTGTGTTTGTGATTTTGTCTGGTTGTTTGGTAAGAGGAAGCTCTGGAGGGGTTCTATTGATATACATATAAGAAATGTATAGGTTCGCCGTACGCAGCAGAAGGATCAACATGATCATGATTATCATGATTTCGGTTGATTTGAGTAGTAATAGTACTAATCAAGTTGAATTCAAATAGTCAGCTGGATATGTCAGGCTTCTTTTAACTGTACAAACGCGTGATCAAATTTCAACCTTCCATTAAATCGGTTGCGATCATGAGTCGTAAGTTTAAGCATAGTGGCTATCAAGCTTAAGCTTGGGCTCCAACCTTAAACAAAACACAAATTATGGAAGTTAACCTGCAGATCAAGATATCGATCGATCTGTTTTAAAGGTAAAATTAGCTCGACCTGGGCCGTAACGCTAGATAATCTGCGAATGTATGTGGTTCTATTAATTCTTAAAAATTAATGGGCCTAGCTATAGCTGGTGGACCCCAACGAACTGTGACGGGTAGGGTTTGTTGTACTGAATTAAGCCTAAAATTAACTTTCCAATACCTTTTTTTGGGATGGAGCGGTGTGATTGAGCGGCGAAGGATAGAGTACTATGGCGAGTTTTCCTACCACATCATATATCATTATCCAATGATCACGTGTATTAGTTTGAACAGCTTTGCTTACAACCCACACAAACCGACAATTAGAACTTGACTGTAGGGCTGCGGTACATAACCCCAAGGACTATCTCATCTCCTTGACAAACAGAAAGCATAAGATTCAGTATCAACTCAAGCAACCACATTTTTCCCTCACCCCAGTCACCGTGCCCTCTCGGGCTCGTCTCCGCATCACCACGGCGGACTGTAAAGACAGACCACATGGATAGTTGGCATCTCTTGGATGGCATGCACAATCCCGGAGGGTCCAATCAAAGGCTGGCATGCGGCCTCCACACATCCAACTTTCTTGGGCTGGTCACTCAACATCATAGCAGTGTTGTTGGGATGAAATCCATCAAAGGACTCGAAAAGTCCCACCGCGTCGAACCGATGCATCCACGCCACATTGACAGTCTGGCCGTAGGGGAGCTGTCAGAAAGAAGCTTAAGGTCAACGAGTGAATCAAACCAAAGTTGTGGGTGTGGGTAATGTCTACTGGAAATTCAACGTCACATCCCATTGCAAGTTCCCGGGCCTTTTCTTGGAGGCTCTTATCCCATTCCAAGGGGGCGAGGTTGTATTCCTTACGAAGTCGGTTGTGTTGTTTCAACATAACACGATCAAATTTAGGAGTAGGAAACTTGTGAATCTTGTCCTTTTTGCCAACTGCAGTGGAGTTTATTAAATAAATAGCAGTGGCGAGAGTAGCGAGAGCCATGAGGCCAGAGAGAATGAAACTGCGAGGGAGGAACATTGTTGCGAGTAGATGATGAACTGAGGAATGAATGATTATGACGTGAAAAGAGTTGGCTATAAAGTAAAAAATGAGGTGAAGGACACCATCGAACAATTTCTCGGCACCGAGTAAGTTCTGTCCCATCTACGGATCGTAAATCATGCTACCGTAACCATGAAATTTGTTGCTAAAATCGTTGGGCCCAGAACAACGTGACACCACAATAAACTCGATACGTAATAGAAGTAAACCATGTTAATTTCGACTTTTGTACCAGCTTTACTGCGTAACTATATCGTACCCTAGGGTTCTAAACTAGTACTACGTGGGGGAAATCGATATCCGCTTTGATGCCTCTTTGGATATGACTAGATTTGGTATTAGTCTTCATGTTCAGTTAAGTGATGAAAAAAAAGAAATCTGGAAACATCTTACAATCCACCGTTTCTGAACTGCTGATATATTGTCAGCTTGAGTTGAAGGGAGTTCAATTTGTGTGTAGCTAATATCCCCACGGGTATCTAGAAAGATAATTTACATGTATACTAAATTGATGAGATTCACATTTCAGCGAACATAAGTAGTCCACCAAGAACTTGGGGATTATGGCGAAATATTGAAAAGTTGATCTTGATCGTTGGCTTATAGATCCGCAAGCTACCATAATTGAACAGCTTTCTGTTTATTCAATAGACATTATGATGGTGGTTTTGGCAGTCCCACCACTTTCTTCCCATGATTCAAGTTGGGACCCCCAAAGTCAGAAACACATGGCAGCAGAGATTTTCTAGTGTACATTGGACATCCAACCAGATTCCCAACTACTTGTGTGTATCCCTGCACTATATAAGTAGCCACGTCCCGCTCAACCGCACGATATTTTCCAACCTCATACATTGACACTCACTTGCGATCACTCGACTTTCAACTATCTTATGATCTTTTGCACTACATTCTTCGCAGCTATCCTTCTGGCTTCAGCAGCTCTAGTCAGTGCCGATTTCCAGGAGGACATGCTTCGGGAACATAATGACCTCCGACGCGAACACCACGTTCCCCTCTAACTTGGAATCCATACCTTGCTAGCAGAGCGCAAGACTGGGCAGATAGGTGCGATAAAGTCCACAGTGGTGTAAGTCCCTCTTGCCTCCTTTTGCTTGTGTCTAGTCTCACGGCATGTTGACCCCTTCCCCAGGCTCCAGTTGGGGAGAATCTCGGGGCTAACTATCGGGACGTTGGCCATGTGTGTCACGCATGGGGACGAAACGAGAGGCCGCTTTACGATTACGCAGCAGGAGTAATGACGCCAAAAAACGGGCACTTTACGCAGATGGTTTGGAAAGGCACACGGGAGGTTGGATGTGGGGTCACCGAGTGCTTCCCCGAAATTTACCATCATGCTGTATATCCGTATGCTCCTCAAAAGATGTATGTTTGTCAATACTGGCCCCCGGGAAATGTTATTGGGCGTTACCAGGAGAATGTTTTTCCACCTTAAGCTTCAGCTTAAGAAAGGGAAAATGTTAGAGTCCTGGTATAGATGCTTGATGGTGGTGGCTTGAAATTCGCAGGAGGTTTGGGCATCTGCATACGCAGTGGTTCTGGAATATAAAAGGGTTGAAATTGGCACGGTTATTTGAATGGATCCGGAATCACTCTGCTGTGCCCATATTTAGTCGAGTGGGCACAAAGTAGCAAAAAAATCTGTTAGCCCATATGCCCTAAAACTACCGTAATACTTCATCAGTATGTTGCAGGAACGTTCAGTAATATAAACTTTAGGTGATATACATAATGGTGCTGTGTTCTCTCCAGTTAAATTTGTGGGGCTTTGGTGCTGGTACTGGTACTAGCACGCCATCAGCTGGACAACATCTACTGTACAGCACCACTCTGCTTCAAATTCCTTGCTTTACTAAGCAGTATTCCCACTTCTCTTTCTCGCTTGCTAGCTGCTCGTCCTAGCTTAGCTGCTATCATCATACTCTTCATCCTCCTCGCCCTCCTCATCCTCTTCCTCACTTACTCCACTCACTTTTTCGCACTATAATTACTGCACCTTGGTTCGTTATTCATTTGTCACCCGTTCGAATGCAAAAACTGCCCTTTTCAGACCGCCGTTCGTTCTCCATCTGTCGGTACAATAGTCTCACCCAGTACTTACATCTCTTGAAACTTTCGACATTCTATTTAGGCTACAGAATCAGCAACCCATTAAACTGCGAAACATCCTGCTATTTAGATTCACCTTTGCTTATGCGAGCACGAGATCATGAAACGACAATTGAATCTAACCTAAACTGTCAAATCTGCAAAACGAGCCGCAATCTAATCGATAATGTCATGCCCCGCTCTAAGAACGTTCTTCAAAATGTTACCTTAACCACCAACGTTTCGAAAAAACGAAATCACGCACATTTCTAAGCAACCATGTCGCACCTCTGTTGATTCCAGAACTTGGTGAGGGAAGCCGTTCAATTTTTCCTCCTCAATATATATCATCGCCACAGCATCGAAACCTTGGTGGCGCTGTTTAAATTAAAGATTTCAACCCTCTGAACGCTCATGATCAACGCAATGTCGTGTGTACATTTTGGCCACAGGCAGATCCTTATATCAGCCAATAATTCCCCATTATTAAAATCTCACCAACCTACAGACTGATACCGGCGAGTCAGCTAAAAAAATCTCGGAGATACGTATATGTTACAGTTCATTGTTTCTCACCAGTTTCCGTCCTACCTCAACGTTAACCATATCTATTATTCATCGACAACTCACGGTCAAATGTGTGTATCTGCTGCAGCAGGCAATCTCCACCGGTGTCAACACTAGAACCTCCGGAAAAAATGTGCAGGGATGAGTATACGTAGCGAAGTCCGGCCAGTGCATATGGTGTGGTTGAGTATGTATCTTCTTGATCTCTCGTATGCGTCTCGGGCTGATGGTATCTTCGTCAAGGATGTTTGATATCGGTGTGTCCTCCGAGAGGCCTTCACAATCGGATATATCTTACTATACAGTACATATATCCGTCAGAAGACGCATCGGATAATCACATTCCATCTCGACGCATCCGGAGGAACCCCTCAGCACTTGAATACAAGAAAGTCCTACGACGTTGGAAAATCCCGGTCCTGAGATCATGATCATCAGTTTCGACTATCAATCCTACTGCTTCATGTCGTGCAATGATAGCCTTTTACCCCACTAGCTGATCTTCCCGAGTCTGGACGTCCGGATCACAACAGATTTCTCCCTCGCCGAGAAATCGGTCCGAAGACCGACGTTAGTACTCATGCCTTCGCTACTGACTATTAAAGCGATGGATGGTGAGCATGAGGTGTATAAGAAGCACGCTCCCACACTAATGTCTTGTTAGGCATATGAACACTCTCCCTACTCATGATCAATATCATACATGGGACTCAACACTACGATCAATCTCAATTTATGCTAACCCACGAATTCTAAGGCAACAATTAATGGATACCGAAACGGAATTATATACCCAAAAGATACGGTACAAATAAATTATCTCTCAGGCCTTTGTCTAACAATACCAGTACCGCTCCCGCACGCCCACCACCACCACCACCACCACCACCAGTACTTCTACCCACCATATTCACCACCCACGAAAGAAATCTATAGTTTTAAGGCAGATCCAAAGGGATTTCCGATTAAAGCAAAATCCAGCCGCCATGCACACACATCTATTACAAACTCAACCCCACAAAATGACACCTATTAACGCCGAGAAACTCCACCGGAAAAGGAATAGAGCACCAGCCAACCGCAACAGAACTCTATAGAGAGTCGCGAGACGAGTGTTGGAAACTCAATATGTACTAGGTAGTGCTGGTCACTGTCCAGCCCGAACGATTTTGCAACTCTTGTGTCAGTCTCATCGATGGTAGGGCTAGGGGAATTGCTCAATAGGGTTCCTGTCCTTTTTGCCGCGCCGCCGTGATGAGAGTCTCTTCGAAGATTTCAAACCAGTTCGGGTTATGAACACCACTATCAATATGGCAGTTGCGGCGACAAGAAATCGAAGACGCCCACGGCTTGCACAGGGAAATATTGACCATTTACTTCGTACATTTGCTGCTGGGCCGATTGGCTGCTGTGCAGGCTTCCTTGAGCATTGGAGTTCTGAGAGTATAGCACTTCCGATGGTATCTGTTCATGACCTGGGGAGTGTTGAGCGTGTTGATTCTGGTATGTTTGCCAGTACTGTTGCTGTTGCTGTTGCTGACCGTGACCGACCGTATAAGACGTCAAAGTCGACCCTGTTCCGTGTGTCTGTTCGTGCGGGCTGCTATGAACTGCCTGTTGATCTACCAATACAGGACCGTCCTGCACACTGCCTCCCCATAAGCGGGAATCATTGACTGGGTTGCTTGATTTTGCAGAGTCAACGATTCTGCACAGCATCTTTTCGAGGCCTGATGCTATATTCGTAACAATATGGTGCTCGCTTGCCCCCCGCGAGTTCGTGTTTAGCAAAGCAATTACTCGCTCTATAAGAGACCACACTTGTCTTGGTGCTATGTTGAAGCTGACGGACTTCCATTTCTCAGTGAACTTGAGAAGAAAACTAGCTGCAGACGATACCATGGTATTAATAAACAGCGGCGCACCAACGAGGGTATCACGAATAGACGGCTCTTCGAGGACTATTGATAAAATCGCGATGGCGGAGGTGATGGCAATGTTTGCATGGTCCTTGCGGCGAGAAGAGAGTTGACCTGTGCTTGGATTCGCACCACGAAGTACCATGGAATTAAGTTGCAGTTTGGCCCAGTGATAATGGAGGTCTACGCCTTTTCTGATATGGTCACCGACAGGGTTGATGTGGTTTGCTACATTGCTGTCAGCTACTAGCGGGGATTCAGTCGCCCCAGAGCTTCTAAACGTACGGAGTCTCGAACGCCATGTCTCCCTCCAGTTCTCGAGATGATCGTTGAAAACTGGAATATGGCCAAGTCGATCCTCGCAAATTTCATTCTCCGCTTCATCCTCGAAGAAGTGAAAGATTCTCGTCAAGATGCCGAATAAGGTGACTTGAGACAAAATAAGGTAATCTCCCTCTGTGGCCATGGGGCTTTGAAGATACTGATCCCATTTCCGCATGGGTTCATGGTCGCGAATTAGGGGTGGTCGCCCATAACCGATAGAAAAGTGGTGATCACAAACATACAACAAATACCTGGGACGCCATGTCATCAGCAACAATGATTCCTGTAAGAATTACCCCAAATCACAGAAAAGATGCAATGCATAGGTACAACGCCAAGCGTATTTTGAAACCTGAGACACCGGACCAATATACCACAACACCAGCGTCAGAAGCACGCAATTGCATGTGGGATTACTGCATTGCATCGGGACTGGTTTCTTATTGCTTGTTGAAAGGGGAAATCTCACCATAGCCGGGCCTGCTCAAAATGTTGTCTAGATCCCGCAAGTGCTTTGTGGAAAGCCTGATGAATATTCATTTCCGTAGCGATTCTGACGGCATGACCGGAGAGTTTCCACGAAATCTCCGTCAACCAAAACGCACCAATACAGAGCCCTCGGACATCATCCAATCGATGGTATCGGTCAAACATACATGTGGAAATAATGCTGAGGAATTCTCGGTATAACACAGTAAAAAGATGATGGTGTCGTGGCACGTGTAGTGCGGTGACAGTGAAGATAGCCGCTGTCAGGAGTGACGATGAGGAGCGCGCCGATTCGAGGTCATCGTGGACTAAGGCTATTCGATACAGGTATTGACTCAAATTGTCTCGGAATCTATGCATTCAACATTAGCTCATTTCGTTAGGGTTGATAGCTGGGAAAACTACATTGTGAATAATTCTTGCGCCTCTGTAGGTGAAATCAAGCCTCTCGATACGAAATCCACGTCCATCTCCTCAGTACGCGCTCCCAACCGATTGCCAGTGCTACTTCGCAACCCTCGTAGTCTGGTGACTTCATACAATGAGCCAATAGGATTTGAAAATAAAGCTTGCCCATCATGTTCTTCTGGTGCCTGAGAGTTTTCTCGTGCCATGGATATTCCCGCTTGGTGCGACGAATGTTCATCTTCTAGCTTCAAGGTCACTGGATTTGGTTGAGACTCTTGGAACTGAGAAGTCGGCTGAGACATTCCCCTGTGTTGTTGTAAGGGAACTTGCCCCTTCAGGTTCGGAGGTTCTGACGATGTTCGTGATACTGGGGGTGATGAAGGGCAGTAGGATGCCAATGGCCGCATATTCAATACTGCAAGCACATGCCCGAGGGCACGCTGGAGCTGAATAGTGTCATCCCGCATCTTGTGCTTCCACCTTTACAGTCACCATTATCGACGTCAGCTTAGAAGACAACCACATTTGTCGCAGCAGGGAGGACTAACTCTACATCCTCGTCTAAGATCGTCTGAAGACTCCGGTTCACAACGCATTCCAACTTCATCTTCTTGCAGCGCAGACATGTTGATTGTCCGTCCTCGAAGTCGCACCGTATCTTTTGTTTCTTGCAGGCTGAACATGCCCGGACTTTCCGTGATATCGTCGGTATTCGGGTTATCCGTCCGGATGCGTCTGTAAAAACCGATGGCACTGGAGGAGGAATGGAGTTGTTTGAGGCTGGAGGTGAAGTTGACCGTCTTTTCCTCCCGTACGTTGGAGAAATCTCGCAGGCGGACGGGGAACCATTGATTGACGACGTCGTCGATCCGTTCGCATCATCGTACGAACGCTTCATTTTGGTAGTGGTGGCAGTGGTAGAAATAGGATGGTGACTGCGAGGTTCCATTTTGTGTCGGTTTCCCTGGTGTTTTTCCAGGTCTCCGATGATGTAACAAACCAGCCCTTCCACGTAGGTTGTCGTCTGGCGGGAGGTGGCTGATAATGAATGGGAAATAAAGTGTAAACGTTGAGAATAATGATCCGAAATCGATCACAGGTGCCAGTAGTGTGGTGCGCTAGTGTTGGTAAATGCCGAAGCCTTTTTCCACTTCAAACTGCAGGGACACAGGACGGAACCGGAAAACAAATCATGCAGTCAGCAGTTAGTTAGTTAGAGTATTAGATCGGTGAGAAACGCATAGAGAAGCCACACTACCTACGTAGATACATGTAATGGGCGAGTTGGGAAACGAGGGATATTGATTGAGGCAAAAGAATGGCCGCCAAAATTTGATTAGGTAGTAAGGATTGGCGGGGGCAAATATCCCGGATAGGGAGGGGGACGAAGCCCTCATCGCCCCATCCAGATTGCTAAGTCACATTTGCTGGAAGAAAACAGTGCTGGGGTGGTTTAACTGGATGAAGTCAAGCCGCCGGAAAAACTTTTCCTCTAGGGTTGTCAGCGGCTTCACACCTGTCACTCGTTGGACTTCCAAGCCATATAATTCGAGTGGCGGTTGTTCTGGAAGTCGGAGTTATGATGCAAGGCTATCGAAACGGTTTTATGAATCTAGCTTCTTTCATAACCTCTACTGAGCAAACTTACGCGCTTTAAAGCGTTGACTTTTGTACCACATGTGGCCAATCCCCTTCTGTTTCACTAATTAGAGTACGCTATCCGCAGAACGGGTGACTACTCTGTTTATAGGTTGGTTTGTGGGGGTTGCCTGATGGAATTCAATGGATTGCTTTCCCCAACCAAAAGAGAGTTAGCTTTTACCTAACTAGCTCAGGGTTCACTTGTCAATCCTAGATTGCACTACATACAGCACACGTCTCGATTGATCACAATAACTATCGTAGCGGTCTTTTGAGGAAAATGCAGTTGCTATCGGTAGTTAATAACCAATCCTTTGAAGCTGCAAGAGAAGCACCTCAGTTCCTGGGAATAACCCATCGTTCAAAACCCCCACGACACCAGATCTTAGATCTCAACGGCGTCCAACCACTGAACCAGCGAAACCCACTAGCGCTCACGCAGTACGCAGCCAACACATATCCCACTATTTTCCGGGGTAAAAGTGCAAAGTAGAGTAAGAGTGCAGATAGTGATCTGCACAACTATAGAAATGCAGGCAGCAAGCGAGCTATAGCTAGCTAAGTAACCGCACTCTCTTTGAAACATCATCGTAGAGTAACTAAAGCCGCCAGTTTCGATGATGAAATATGTCACCATAACTTTAGGTACTCGATTCCCAAGGATCCAACTTTGAGCTGGCGACCCTACACTGCACTTACAGGGCGGGTTTAGTCGTAACAAAGCAATTGCAAAGTTATCGATCGATATTTCTTCTCCAGAGGAACGTCCGATCATCGTGAACGATGTACATTGTCGTCCATCAACATTGCGCAGAACCATAATTCACAGATCCGGCTATTCCCGCCTCTTTCAGCAAAACAGAAGCGCACATACCCACTCATCACAGTGCTGTTATGAAGACCAGCAGGACAGGGCCCACTTTCCGATTCCATCCTTTCTGGAACATGCAGCTTACCACACCTCCTTCGAACAGAAATTTTCTAGAAGACACCACAGTCGACAAGGTGCATAAGTGACGTCCACATGCAGAGTATCGATACCCTGGTAAACGCCACACCCCCGCAGTTATCCATGGGGTTGCAGATTTCCTATACCACGAGTTTATTATTGAGAGGTCACTGAGTTACTTTCTGGAATTTATGTATCATATCATCCACATCGCCTACCTACTGTCAACTTCACGTCCCAATTCTTGACCACAGTTCGAGCTGATCCCTTCAACAGAATCATTGACGACGCCCACCCTACCACTTGAGAAATATTTGACCTCTAAGCAGTGAGATCTAGGCAAGGTTTCATGTGTGCCAGATCTGTCTGTTTTGCAATTGCTTTTCTCTGGACTGATCATGGCAGGAAAGGCTGCGGGTGGAATCGGGACCTCTCAGAGGGGCATAATGATGACAGTGACGATTTTCCCTTCATAATACCGACTGGTTGTATTGTATTATTAGCCGCAGTTTCCATGGATCCAACTATTGATGCAAGGAAGCATCTGTTCGACTTTCCTGGTTGTGAGGAGGGTCACAGATGCTGATACGTTGCGATGCATGGTCACTGAAGTTATAGAAATTCTTGATTTGACGTGTCTTTACGAATCGCCGATATATACGTGGTGTTGAGTTGTTAAGGGCTGTGAAGCCTTGTGAACCCGTTACTTGCCACGTTCAACCACGGCGATACACTGACGACGGCGACAGCAACGCTCCGAAACTCCATACAGTATCTCCAGCCCTCCCGAGCAGAGTCCTCTGAAATCACTCAGCTCCGGTATTACCGCATACACACCACGGTCGCGTTTTGTGGGATCACCCCACCGTGCAACCTCCCAGGGTCCAGCTCATTTCGGAAGGAAAAAGTGCCGTCTTACGAATAAAGCTTAGCCATACTATCGTATCACGACTTCTCTTAGTTGTGCATATATACTTGTTCTGCAGAATTATCCATCCCCACTTCAAGTGATCCGCAGATATGAAACACTTTCCCCGCACCGCAAACCCCAGCGAAATCAATATTCGAAACTTAGATCAACACAACCCTCTAGTTCCGACAAGTCGCGCGGTTCCGGCCCAATTTTTTGCATCTCATAACCCTAACCCATCCCAAAGTGAGTTAGGTTTACAAGTGCGGTTTTACCACTATCGTACTATGAAATCTGAATATCCCAGATGTCATATGGCAGACAATTGCAACGCGAAGTGGTACAGATGCCCAAGAAAGCCTACCTATGATCTATTTCATCTTCACAAGACTAGGTGCGAAATATTATTTTGAAGTCTGATGTCTGAAAGCATCAATTCAATCTCCATATTTTCAGCCGTACGCGTTGGTTTGCGTCAACGTCCTAAACAATGTTCCTGCATCTGGTACCCCTCGCGGCATCATGCAAACCAGGTTCTAGGGACTGCACACGCATGATGACATATAGGGCTAGTCATTGGATGGGTATGTGCTGTTTAGTGGGGTGCTTGGGCTGTAATCTTCTTATCCACTCGTCGCATTGCAGGATTTTACTCTAAGCTATCCCCTGGTACCGGTGTGTAGCAATTAATTAACGTTATTTGTTTTTAGGGACACTAACATGCATATGATCATATGGTGGGTCTCGAATGTCCCACGCAGTTGCCACCTTGCCACACCCGATGGTTTCTTCGAATTTGTGGGAGCTGTGCATGAACGGGAGCTAGTTATCTAGAATTGTAGGTGCGACGTTTATAATCATATTGTATTCAGCCGCTTGCAGCCATGACATTTAAAATACTTGACACTTCCACTGTGGAGGTCACAAGGCCTCTAACCCACAGCTTCCAAATTATATCTCCTCATTCACTACCATTCATCCCCTCTATTTACCGGGCATGGCGCTCAGATAGGATATGCATGTCACACGTCCGCATTAAGCGCGATGAGAATAGAAAGACCTGAAGCAGCAGAATAAGAAGGTGTCGGCCAACTGTACTAAACATTGAATGCGGGAGAAGTGGGTCCCAGGGTTAAATACTCGTTTCCCAAACTGACGGTTTCCCTGTGCCACACAAACAATATATGCAATCATCTGATCCAAGCAATATTGCAATATATATTCATCCCATTACGGCATGTCATTTGAAATTTATGTTGCAACAGGTGGAGCCACCTTCAAAGAATCAACCTCACCGAGCACACGATGCACTGAGTACGATGTTGAGACCAAACTTGCAAGTGGTGGCATAATATAATGCTCACTACGTACTCGAGTATCGGCATTGTAGGTTTGTACTCCTGCACTCTAGCTAGCCGTTTGAGGCTGGAAAAGGATACACCGAGGAAGGCTGAAGAGCGGGACCGAAGAGCTATAGTTATACGTTGTAGCCCTAGCCTATATATCACCTCAGTTTATATCTTGCGATATTAGAGGCGTGTACGGCGAATTTCTAGCAAAACTTCGGCCACTCTGTGCTGTTTGTTTTGGCGACCAACAACCTAAATCGGCGTCACTTTTGTTACTAATGTAGCTACGTAGATGCTCATTTCACCAGACCTACATTTTCAATCGGTACGCGCCTCAATTATCAGACGAACCATATCGCCGAGCGAACGCCATCCCGCGCGGAGAAGAAGCATTGTCAGAAAAAGAAAAACATTTTGTGAACCAACATAGTTTCACCTTCATGCAGTGTCCATGAAGACCACTATGACATCGATCGGATCCTCCGAGCAATTATCACACTGCGCAACGATAATTCCATTTCAGCCTGCCTATCTTTGCTGCGTGCGATACTGTGACACTTACTTCGGGAATTAACGTCAATTTTTTGGTACCGACATATGCGTATCCCTTCCAACTGCTAGTATGTACATAAAGGTCACCTATAGTGCTGCATGTGCAAGGTTAATGAAAACCCCTGCTTACACAATCTATATAGCTATGATATTCTACCAAATAAGGTAGGCTTTGTCATTTCCCATTTACGCATGAATTCATTGGTGCATAGCAATCCAGGTCTCTGTCTGGGACAAGAGTCCCAATTCCTGCACATTCGAAGGGAGTCCGAAGCTGTTTCGAATTTCTATATTGCTTACTTGAGTTATCGTTCTTTTTTTTTATCCCTCTCGTGGCTCTCGTAAAGCCGACTCCGCTGTATTTGAAGCCGAATATACATACTGACGATCGGGCTAAACTATATCTCAATAGGCTGAAACTCTCAGCGAGTAGAGCAACACCCGGTGGCCATTCCAACGATAAGCCCACTCGGGCCGGTTGGACGAAATGGCCGCTTTACTAAAATGGAGGCTCTAGATTTCTAGAGAGCTGACCAATAGTGCTCGCATCAATCCCACCATCCGATACTTATCCCAAAAGACCCTTAAGTATTGTAGTTCATTACTGCTTCAGGTTTATATTTCTCTAAAATTAAAGGCCATGGACGTAAATAGATCACCATATCGATATGTCTCCGTTTATTTGGTGATGTTTGGGCTTGTATCTAGATCTTCTCCATCCATGTATCTGTGGTTGGGTGTACATCTTACATGTACGCACTCGTCCGCACTCTACATCATTAATTAATCATCGTAGCATCCCTATACTCTGATACTCTGAAATCAGGATTCTAGTTTGAGCATCATTCGAGTGACGGTATATGATCAGTTAGCGGCCAAGAATATGTTCGGACGGTCCTGTTCTGGCAGAACCCATAGGGAACCAGTCGTATATGAGAATACTACCTGGTAAGACGCGGGCCAAACTCTAGCAGAAACGGTAAAGATGAATTCGAAGCGCACCTGAACTGAGCATCCCCTGCAGCTGCTGTCGCTACAAAATTGGATGCCGGAAGTTGGATCGGGTGTGTCTAATATAGTCGTTTGCTGCCTGACCCGAGTAGCATACTTAATTGATTAATTTTACTCACTTGATCCCCCAGGGTCATAGGTAGAGTACTCACATACTTTGTATCTATTCGGTTCCAGGAGAAATTTGGACACCCCCTTTTTGGTAGGTGGCTACACCTTATCAAGAATACCAAAAACCAATGTTAGTAAAGCAGGACATTCCTAGAGAATATTGACCAGAAACAGAGATTCGTTGTGCACTGACATCTGCGTCTCTGCCCCCGCCCTAGTCAACGTACTCTAACACCCCGTCTTATATGCAGATTGGTCTTTTTATGAGCATTAAGCTTGCACTTTGTATAATAGCATGCCCTAACCTAGCTGTCGGAACACGAAAACGCATATACGAGCGAGTTCAACTTCGGGCGAACTCTCAAAATTGGAGTAAATGAGGCGAAGCGACACAAGTTATCACTCACAGAGCATTAAATGCAAGCTTGCAAGTGGTGACAGAATCACTTGGCATTACCGATTTAATCATTCTCGTGCCCAGAATCGGCAATAAGAAAGTCCAATGCAACTGGACTGCAAATGCTCCATTGCGTGCATCAAGTCAGCCCCACAACGATATACATATATAGGTTCTCTACTACATCAACAGCCGATACCGTACGCCATTGGGTTCTTCCGCTAGCAGTATACTAGTTAGCACTGGAAGCCCACGCACGTTCGGAACCGGCTAACCTTCCTCAAGTCGTTAAAATTCCACAGCTTACCGATACTTCTTCCCACATGTGTCAAAACCTCTGTCGGCAGGTTCCACAGCACGTTGCGCCATTTTGTCAAATGAGCAGCTAAATCAACTACCTCGGCAGGATTCTATAACAGTTACGTTTCCTGTGGCATACAGGTATCGGTATTGGAAATCTGCCATGCTCGAGTTCATGGTTGTGGTGATTTTGCGAACTGGGGTATTTACTTATGTAACGAGAGACAGTCTAGACAGTGGGAACGCTTAATAAGTTCCAGTTGTTGGTCACTTCTGATCGGCGCATTGGCTGAATTTCCCATTGCTAGGCTGTCACAATTGCAGCGGCCTGTCCAGCTTTCCACTTACGCTTACTTCTGCGCCGCGAACCCACTTCTCTGCCGGCTGAGACGTTTCAAGTTCAAAAAGTGCGCACGTACTTGCAGATCGTGTCCGTGGGGATCATTTTGTGAATGTGACTGTATTTCTTTGAGTGCACCATCAGCCAGACCGTGAACACTGCCGATTCCCGAGCATGGAATGGAGGTGTATATTGTGGGAGGAGGATCGTCGACGCTGGTTGGTCCACAGTTTGTCGTTTCTGGATTTAATTAGGGCTTTTGCTTTTGAAAAATGATCCGCAGTGCTATGGAAAACGGCGTAGTCCGACTCGCTAGATTCTTTGTTAACGAAGTCGGGTGATATCTTTATTCCTAGGTTTAAGAGATCGAGCGCTCTATGCAACTGCATGATGCAGGAGCACATATAGACGGTTTCGCGGATATCAGACAACGCAATACTTCAGTGATATGTCTGTCACTTCACAAAGCTATTGCTTAAGGCATCCGCTGCATCTGTATCTCCTGAAACCTCAAACTTGGGTCAAGGATTGTTGAATGGCCCGTCGTGATGCACCGCATTTGGACTTGGACGGAACTGAGATGAATCTTAGGGTACGGAACGCGCTCCAGGCGGTAACAACCCATCCGCATATTGAATCACACAGATTATGGGTGCATGATGAGCAGGTATGTGTCAAATCAGAGTAAAGCTATCCACAATTAAACAACAACCCAACACCCTTCCAGTCCTATTCTAAACTCCATGGATCCAAACACCAAACAAGATGCAATAAACGAGAAATATATAGATCACAACCTATCTACATATTTACACAACCTCAACCCATGGTCCGCCCTTACCCTGAACCGAATTCCACTTGATATTAACCTTTTCCTCTGTCGGAACAAACTCAAAATCCACCCCCTTGCCCGGCTTGGGGCACTTGAACGTCCACACTGGCTTATTCTCGCCAAGCTTGTATGTCGACAGCTGACTTCCCCTCTTACCACGCTTATCCTGCCAGCTAACCAAGAAAGATTCAAAAATCTCTGCGCCACCATTGGGGGTAAAGTTGTAGAGCTTAAACGTCTTGGTGCCAGAAGATGCATACTCCTTGGTGAAGTAGAGATTACAAGTGCGGGTAGAGTAATCGGTTTCAGGCATGATGAAGCCGACGAGAGTGGTAATGGTTTTGCCCTTGGTCGAGCGGTTGATCTCTCCCCATTGTGCTGACCCGATCCCACCGCTCCCCATGGCTTCTATCACTTGCACTTGGTCTTTGGAGTCGATACGAACTGGGCTGAAGGGTTCCGAAGAAGTCGAAGGATTGGTCTTGGGCGCAACAACCTCAATCCACAGACCGCCTTCCTTGCTGGGCGCGGGCTGCGGTGGCCATTGCATATTGGAGTCTCCAACGGGAGCGACCTCGTAGTTAATCCACTTGCCGCCGGTGGGGCATTTGAACGAATAGACCAGATTACTTTTTCCACCCGCCTTGTGGATTGCTAGGTCTTGGTCGCGATATCCGTGCTTATTACCCCAACTAGCCTTCTTGTAGTCGAACGCGCCGCCGTCGATACCGCCATTATTGGGGACAAAGCTGAATACTTGTAGAGTGAAGGACCCAGTCGCAATGCTCGGCTTACCGAAGCGAAGATTGCATGTGCGGCCGCCATCCTCTTTATGAAGTTTGAACGCAACGAGAGAGTGCACTTTGCTGGGGTGATTGTTCAGGACTTGCGACGCCTCTCCCCAGCCATCCGCGTACACAAGTGATGGAGAATATTCGTAGAGCTTGTTGGAGAAGGAAGGCATGATCCATCCGTCTATGCCCTGGCGCCTCTCGATGGTGGGGAGTGCGGAAGTAAGGGTGGCGAGGAGGAGGCTGGCTGTGATACTGAAATGCATTGTGAATAAAATAATTGAAACCCGTTGTAAAGATCGCTATACTGGTAGAATTGAAGCTGCTAATGATGGTAATGGGATATTGAATCTTCACTCACGGTGGATTGCCCGTTATTTATCTTGAATCTCAATCATTGGCATGCAGCCACCCTAGGAGCACAGCCTCAGCTACAAGATCCGAAATAAACAAGTTTAACTTGACTACTAGCGAGATCTGACATGCGAGCGGACGGATATCCTCGCGCATATTTGGGGCTGAGGGCGTCGGTTTACAACCTCTGATTGGAGTGCGCCGCACTTGCAATTGAGTGTCGCGTAGATGCAGCCCTATGAGATTACATGGACAAATATAACTCCCCTTTACTTTTTACTTCAGGATCTATCTGACAAGAAGGCAACTGCACGCAAAAATTAGGTGATAGCAAAACAACAACCGCCCACAGCCTGGTGCCACAATCCCTGTGATTTCTATTGTAATTCTCTGGCAGACAAGCTTCTTTGATGGACGGATATGATCGCGGTGTAAGCAATTACTCACAAGACGCTGTGTCTTCTTTTCTTCAGGATTATCTCGTACCCAGAGTTCGAAAATAAGTTTAGCCGAGCACGAGCGTGAGCGAGCTATCAACCCATTCTTTTCAATCAATGAGTAGCATAGGGGTAAGTGTGAACCTCGATCTTAGAATACCAAGTTTAACCCAATCACACGATAGCAATCGGTTGCACATACAAGCTTGGCGTCGTTGGTCTTAACTTAAAGGGCACAATATCTAGTGGCTTCGCCAAAGCTTGGCCTCCGTCACTGGACGGTGTATTACTGTACTTGATGTCAGCTTGAGCGTTCTCATGCCTTCAGTAAAGATAATATACTCGAGTACCTGTACAGCCTTGGTGATTTGTAAGAATATTACACACCTGCTCGGATCCACAAGGCCATCTATCAGCTTATAATCATCGTTTTGACCAGTTTTAAGCTTAAATGCCCAGGTAGTCGCGACGCAGTCATATCTTGGAGGAGTTAGCGATCAGAAAAGCCGCAATTCCAGCTGAGTATCTGGCACGGGGAGTGTCGAGAGCTTGTGGTACTTTCACGTGGAAAAAGTAGATGTTCACGATGCATCACAAAGTTAAGAGCTTCATTCGAGTGTCTAAAAATAAAAGGACGAGAAGCCTTCTCAAAAAACCAAAACACCAATCTAAGCCAAAGACAGTGTAGACGGAAGTCTGTCTGGCTCCACGACGCTTCTCTTCACGAGCAGCAACCTCGAAATCTTTGTATGTGTGTTCGTCCTCACGGAGTTCCTCGCAATACTGTTCCATCTCGTTGTTAAGAGCGGCATATATTGTGCTGTGGTGGAAGGCATCTTCAAGGGCTTCTGATGTCGATGGAACATTAGTCTTGTCTCTCCCTTCGGCATAGTCACTAAGAATGTCAACACGAGATGGTATACATGTGAGAGGAAAGGGAACAAACCGCTCCCACTCATCGGTACAACCAGTCAGATAGTCTGGCGTAGTTTGCCGGGGCTTAGGTGCGTACCCCAATCCTTCAAAATAATCCCGAGCTTCCTTTATAGGCCCAAAATAGACCTCACGTCCGCCGCGACACCCTTTAGCTAAGCCACAACCACTGCACTTGTGATGTCACCTACGAATCAATAACAAGAACCTTGTCGAACTAGTCGTACATGTTTTCCGAGGCCTGATAAAGGGAGACAAAAGTCGTGCACTGGTAGGCATTGGTCATAATTCGGAGAAACTTGGCATAATCCAAAGCTGTAGATGCATCCAATCCACGAGTGCTATTATCCCAGCAACAAACAGATGCCCTATCATGGTAACGTTAGTACGATGTAGCAACCTTGTATTCTGACACTGCAGGCGAGTAATGGTCTGTGACAACTGGAGCAACGTACTTCGTGATCATCATCTCCACAATCGAGACACGCTTCCTTTCTCCTCCAGAAACGTCTCTCAGAAGTTGGTTTCCAACCACCGTATTTTTGGTATGGGTAATATTGAACATCTTTAGGAACAAAGTGACAACGCTGTCTTTGAATTATTGTTTCGACATACCCACTAGGCGTTTTACGGGGGCTTTAGTATCCAGTGCAAACTCTAGCGTTTGTCCGACGGTAAGAGTAGGGTTATGAACTGGCGGTCCACAAGTTAGAAAAAATGATACTCCACCTATTCATGGTGGAATAACGCTCACCATCATCTTCTTCGTTATATACGCTCTTGCCACGATATCTTTGCCCAAATGTTTCCACAGAATACCGTCCGTACATAACTTCACCGCCTACTTTCGTATAGCCAAATCGTTGATTCGCAATAACTTTCAGGAATGTTGTGCACCCACTTCCCGGACGTCCGAGGACTAAGCACATCTCTCCAGGCTTGAAGACTCCCTTGAAGCTGTTCAAAATGTCGACCTCTTTATCCTTCTTATCCATTCCTAGGAGTGACCAAATGGTAGAAAAGATGTTGAGGAACCCAATTACCGCATCGGGAAAGGTTGAGACAAAGTGCTTGACACCTCCAATTCCAGAAACGGTCAAATACTGCTAGACAATACCTAAATACATGTATCAGCCTTGCGTACCAATATCAAGAATTGCCCAGGGTGAAGCATACCAATCTTCTTCTGTTTGATACCTGCTTCTCTCTCCGAAGTTTGATATTAATGAATACCCAGATGGGAGAAAAAAATCAAGTGCTATCCAATGAAGCGTCCCACAAAGGAGGGAAAGAACGAAGATTTATCGAAAGTGGAGCCTTGAGAAGGCGTGAAGGGTTGAGGTTGTGTGATCCCCGCAGCCAAATGTCGATGTATCGTATGAACTTTGGAAACTTGGAGTGAATGAATGTATCTAAGAAGGCTCCAAAGCTTGAGTAGGAAACGACGGAATTCCGAAGCTCTATCAAAAAGGAGCGGAGCTACGTAGGTGTATTTCGTCAGATAATCAGAAAACACTTACCAAGAACAATCATCTCCATCCCACTTGTCTCGTTAACCGGACAGCTAACAGTTAGGTAGGTAACCGTCAACTTTAGGTTATTCCGTACCCGGGGCAGCCGTAGTTCGTCATTTTCGTTCTTCCAAACTCAGCCCCAAATCCGCGAACACGGGTGGCGATTGTGGTACAGTCGGATGACCAAAAACGCAAATGACTACTGGGATGTGTTCACAATTAAGAGAGATTGACGACACATCAAAATTCAATGACTAGGAATCTTTTGAGTTATCTTTACAATAAATAACTCACCAGATCAAATGTTTTTGGTGCCAAATATTTCCACAAACTACAATGCAAATCCAATCAAGTCTATTGCAAGACTGTGAATAAAACAAAACTAGGTGATAGAGAAGATATTTATTGCCCTGATGTAGTGCAGATCGTTGCTTTTTCTGTCATTCGCGTTTTTTTGTCGCCCGACTGTAATCACAATGGTAGAATCGAGGGAATACTCCAGAGAAATTCATCCAAATCTGATGGCGCAAGGATTCAAATATAGGTATTCTCAATAATTAACTCGAACGAGAGCTAGTACAGAAGTTGGTGCAGGTGCTCTACGTACGTCTCCAATGGAAAAGCCGTTGATTTCGGGCCGCATATTCCTTAGCTCGATCTAACCGTCAACGCCACGTGCTCCAGACTGAAAAGCTTTAGGTGTATGCGTAGGAGCAGACCTGGGGGAATTCCTGCAGAAACTCGGGAGAAAACTCAGAAGGGCTTTCGAAGAGAATCGCCACCCCGGAGCCCCGGTGTCCGGCATGATCCTGATCCCACTAAAATTCTATGTTTTCCATACGGTTTCCTTGGCTTCTTCCTTCGTTTGATGAACTGAGTTCGTTCCGAATATCTAGCCTCTTTAGCGCGTATACTACAACGGACCACCTTCTGTGAAGCTCTAAAATCTCAGAAGTTTACTTATAATAAGCGCCAACTAAGTCAGCATTTGGATCTCCAGATATCCGCTGGGCCTAAACCTTGAGAAAAACCTGTGTTCAGTCAACAAAACGGTCAGTATAGAATCCCAATTGCAAGTTTATGCCAAGATACATAGTACATACATATGTACATGAATGTGGTACAAATACGGGCGGCAATACCGTTCTATCGATGTTGGTGTCGTTGAAGAACAATGACCCATCATCAATGTCGATTCACGACACTTCACCCACTCCGCCAAGCGGCCAAACGTCTGGGACACGGGTCCGAAAAACCAAGGTCCTACGGAATCTGGTAGCTCTGACGTCCCGATATCAGGAACCCTGCATTGTGTCTCGGGGCGGCAGCGGCATACCTAGTCCAACCATAGTTCCTTGCTGTCAAACCCATCCAGTAGAAACCGTTTCAAATGAAGGAATGCAAAAATCTTATATGCGTGCAAACTTTATTTCAACGTCTCATGAGGCAGATTGAATCTAACTGATCACTAATTCACTATAGGTCAGTACAGTGCAACATGTACCACCCTCTTCTCTACTACGTACATAACTTCGGGTCTAAGTCCCCGTAAATCAACCAACTCCCCACTCATAGAAACTCGTGTAATGCTGTGTCGAGAGTACATTGTTTGAATGATATTTCTGTAGTTACCAGTAATACATCCAAGCTGACCATTCACAGGGCTATAGCTTGGTATAGTTCAGGAGTTCTAAACCCCTTCCTCGAGCTTCTACTTTTATCCAATGCTTCACTTCGGTTGATTTTTCGCTTCGTTTCTATCCTGCATGTTTAGAGCCATGCTGCATACAGAAGGGTCGAGGACTGTACCATACAGGTCTGTTTGAATTCCGTGTTTATTCATTCGAGGTCGTCGTTTCGTTCTGTTTAATTTCGAGTTCATCTGACTCGCCTTAGAACTCACTGAGAGGATTGATCTCGGTACAACTCTGCAGTTGGAGCGATCGAAATTGAGGCGAAAATAGAGTCCGGAGATGGTGTCGAGGTGTCGAGGTGCAACGGAAGATCATTCGAACACTTTGTGCCCTCGACACAACATTATCGGTTGGCCAGTATAAGCTGCCGTACATGCAACGCAAACTCCTTCTCTTCACTTGATCCGAGGCAGTTTTCGTCTCTTCAACAACACCCACAGCAAAGCAGTAAGTTTGTGATGTGGTGTGCCGCCGCAAAGACTTACTATCACCCACCACAACTAACGGTTCCCATCAATTTCGAACCAAGTCTACAACTACTACCTATGCTCCCGCCTCCATTCACGCCAACCAACCTGGTAACTTCTGCCAACTCCAACCTCCTCCACACACACTTCACCGCCGTCGCCTTTGTCCAGGAATTCACCACGATCAATGCCTGTATGGTTGCTTCCGCCAAGTGAATAAGGGGCCCTCTCAGCACACTACCTGTCCCCGGTGAGGAAGGGGTGACTGTCCCATTCCGCGTCATAGCATATCACTCACAACCCCCCCCGAAATATCTCGAATCTGACGCAAGACAACGAAGTGATTCTTCTCAACGTTTGTTACGGTATCTGAACCAACCACTCTCAACAGTCTAAAACGCGGTAATCGACCCGAAGAATTGACATCATCGTATCGAACTTTCGTTCTCACAATTGGTGGCTTGCCAAGACTTAGATAAGCTCTGACCGCAAGTGATCCGGGATAAGAAAGTTGGGGCCTCTTCTTTAGTATGGTAGAGATAGCATCTTGGTGTCTGGGTGGTCATCCCTCACCCTCACCCTCACCCTCTTCCTCTTTGCTCACCCGATGTGTCTGTAGAAATCGGAGTTTAAAATTATAAGTACAAATTTGGAAAAATTTCGGGTGTTGATCTGAGTCATAGCGAAAGGAAGTGAGGATAACCTAAGCTGTGACCAAGGAAATGCAAGAATAAGTCTTGGCTGCGGATGTTAGCACAAGGAATCGCGGTGCCGTTGAGCGATTGACGGGGACCATTGGCACGATTGTTCCACCGTGCTACATTACACCGATCTCGGGAAGTACATTTGGGCTTACGAGTAGTCTCGGGGCGCTTTTTTTTTTTGCTACGCTAGGGTGATCTGAGACTACTTACGTTACGAGGCGCCCGACTTATCAAGGAAGCATTATAGAGCCTTTGAAGTAGTTCAAGCTCTTGCTTCAGCATCAATCTATGCCAGGAAATTCGCAAGTTTCTACTCCAATCTTGCGACCCCATCCAAACACCAAAAGCTTCCTCGTGCTAGATTCAGTGTGAACGCTCCTTCCTCGATGGCAATTCTAAGGGCACGAGAAGTTTAGTGAGCTTTATGTGTATGTCTCCTTCCATCGTGATTAACCACCGTAGTGTATATGGCTCATAGTGTATGCAGAGACCTTGCAAGCCATGCCGAGAAAGATGCATCTAGTCATGGTCAAGAAGGGTAAGGGTGGTCTCCAAAACTAAACCTGGTGCCCACACTGATGACATGGTCACTCTTAGATGTTCCCCAATACTCATATGGACCTTCTCTTGTCATGAAAGCGTTTGTGAGTGTCTTCAACTGCGGTCAGCTGTGGTGTCGCCCTGGCTGGGATGTTGGTTGGGGCGTCACGTTAGTACTTTCGCTCTTTCTGTAGATGGCATGCTAACAGTTACTTCTGCTACATAAAAAAACGGCCACTGTTGCTACCGATGCGTGATAGAACTAAGACGATGATGTGAGCTGCTGACATGGACGATATCTCTCACTATGCATTTTCCACGAAGGCTGCATTGAGTTTCCTGAGCTGTTGACGAGTTACGCACTGCGTGATATTTAGTTGCATATAGCTATGGGGGTTGCTTGATAGACGGGAGAGGAAGCTTAAGATTCACAGTGTAAAGCAGTAACAGGTATATACCGGGATATCGCATAGTAAATGACATTTCGTTTACTCCCCTCGATCGTACATACTTTACTTCAAGGTTTTTGGTAGTAGATAGAAGCAGCATCATACAAAAATACAGCGATGGCCCAGGGAGGGGGGTGTGGGTTGATCTATAGGCTATATGTTGCACTGTTCCTGCAAAACTGTTCGAACCCACATCCTATCTCTCCCCACATCTCTTTACTGCAGAAGTTTTCTTCTATGTAACGCATCATTGGAAATAGCTACCTCACGACTTAGTATGAATCTCCCTTCATGTGTCTGTTCTGACCCATTCGTGGAATCGGCCCAGGGCGGTTCCATGAATGGGACAAGCAAAAAAAAAAAAAGAGGACTATTGAGAGCCAGTAATTTAATTGCTGGTAAGTAAAATAATTATAGATGAAGTCAGTAAAGTCACTGAAGCCAGCGAAATCACTAATTGTAAAAGAGATGTATAGAAGTAAAGCGAAGTTAACTGACTTGTAAAAGAGATATATAGAAGCGAAGTGAAGACAATTGATTGTAAAAGAGATGTATAGAAGCGAAGTGAAGATAACTGACTTGTAAAAAAGATATCTAGTATTAGTTATTTTTTTTATAGGCAAAGCTATTTAATTTGTATATTTTTGCTTGTCCCATTCATAGAACCGCCCTGTCCATGGATGGGCGGCTACCACGAATTGTCTGAATTGAACAAGACGACGTCTCTCACTGATGACTGGTGTAACTTGTGTGAATTTGTACACACGCTTCTCGTTTCCTTTGGGCATTCGAAACGGAACTAAGGTCTTATAAGAGTACTATTACGCCTCTAATTGTTCCCCGCACAGCCCAACCGAACTTATCCGACGCCGGATTCTGAGTGGTAGGAGTTGGGGTGGAGACATTCGATTGTGGTCTCCATCAAATCCCCCAAGCTTCCAGGCTTCCGAGATCCTTTCAGCGGGGTAGTATGCCTAGAGTAAATATAGGACTAAATAGGAGGAAACTAGGTGGGTAAACGGGGATACAGTCTATAGCTATGACAAGAGAATGGATATTGAATGGTAGCGATGACGAGAGGAGAGAAAGAGGTATGTGTTGGAGTTGGAGAAAGTGTTTTTGTGGTATCTACTTGGTAAGTAGTTGCTCAAATGCGCATCGCTGTTCCACCCCGAGAGATGGCAGTAATCCTACCACTCCCAAATCGCCTCTCGTACACCACCATCACAAGTCCAAGCATAGGTATCATAAACCCTCCTATTTCCACACCTCTAAACCCCAAACCCTTCAAAACCCGTAACCAACCCCATCCCCATTCTCCTCCCCGAAAACTCCACCATCCCCTCCACCAGCATCAACAGCAACACACCCATCCTCCTCCCCTCTCTTTCCGGCCACACATTACACCTAATACACATTGCAATCTCCTCCAGCACTCTTTGCCCCTCCTCATCCTCACAACCCCCATCCTCCGCAACCCGTTTCGAAAAAACACACCACGCCGCAGAAGCAAGACTAAACAACATAGCCTTAGTCCTTGGACCTCTCCATTTCATTACCTCTCTTGCCTCCTCTCTCGCCCACACCTCCATTTCGAGACCCAGACTCATCATCGTACAAAAACAGTGCCACCTTACCCTCATCGTCATTGCGTTTTCCTCCCAACACCTTGATAGCACTAGGGGCGTGTCCCTCGTCCACTGCACTAGTTGCCGCTGTAATCCCGGTTTCTCGTCGTCAACCACGTTCATAGCTACACTCATAGTTTGTGCGAGTTTTGTGCGGAGGAGAAGGGAGGGCGTTGATGTCGATGGTAGCGGGACGTCGCAGTCGTTATCTGGGATGGAGGAGGGACGGCCGGTACGGAGAGCGGCTTCTTTATCGAGGGTGTAGAGTATCCACCAGATGTTTATTCGTTGTTGGATTTCGGTTGGGTCTTGGAAGCCGAGTTTTCGAGGGCTGCGGTGGAGACCCGCTTGTGTTGCCATTCCTGTTGTTAGGCCGAGGAGGGTGAAGTGCGGTTGGAAGTCGTCGGATTCTTGGCAGAAGAGGGACATGCCGAGGAGGGATTGGATTCCGGGGACGTCCGGGGTGATGGTAAGGAGGACGGTGGGGAGGAGGCGAGAGGTGATGGAGAAGTAGTGGGCTGCGGCGTGGAGGTGGGAGGGGGAGGTGCGGGAGAGGTGTTGCGCGCCGAGGGCGAGGAGGATGGAGGTTGCGGCGCGTGTGGTGGGGCAGGTGGGAGCAAGGCTGGAGAAGACATTGGGGGAGAAGAGAGGCGTGAGGGGGTTTAGGTGGGTGAAGTATTCTATCCAATCAGTACGGTGGGGAAGAGAAGGGCGGGGACGAACCGTTGATATAGAGATCCCGCAGCTCGGGGGTTTCAGTGTATTCTCCTGTGGGCATTGGTGGCTCGCTAAATGACACATAAACCTCCTGCGCGCGACGTAGCAGGGCGGAGAACGAGTCGTTGCCGAGGCGCGAGTCAACCCATTTCATACCGGGGAGAGAGATGAACGAGAACGGCGAGGACATGCCGATGAAGAAGTTCAACGGGCTAATGCTATCCAGGGCGCCCTCGAAGCGTGGGGAAGCGAGGCCGGCCGTGCGTGGCGTAAGTGCGTCGCTGGACTCACCCTCATCGTCCTCACTATCGCTTCGATGCCGCAGAAGATTCTGATGGGCCTGGTTGTGGAGCTCAAGATTGCGAAAAACAGCTTCTTCGATTCGCTTCAGGCGGTCTTCGAGGTCGGCAACGATGCTGCTCGCCCCGTTAGTCAGTCGTGGGTGGACAACGCATCGCGTCTATTGAGGCTGCTATTACTGACATGTCTGGGGTGGGAGTAGGGACGGGTTTCGATTGGGATCGTGGTTTGGATTTGCGTTGTGTGTAGACGCATTGGATACCCCTTTGTGCGCAGTGTTGACATGCTGCGATACGGCCGTCGCATCGCTTCTGCGGGGCGGTCAGTGGAGGAGAAGGGGAGAGTCTTGAGGGGTCTTGTTATCTGATCTAACCTTTCGCTTGCGACAAGCATCGCAGGCTGTGAAGTTGGTGTACAAGTGGTCTTGGGGTGGCGTGGTCTGGTGGTCCATTGACAGAGGAAGCCTGGAGTCTTGGTGGGAGAGGGGGATCGTATGGATGAATGCTCGAATTCTAGAGTAGGAGAACTCGGCTAATTAATTGACAACCAGAATATGGCGTCCTCGAGCCCTTGCCATTGGGACCGCAGAACAGATTGCACGGTGCTTGGTACAGTAATCGACAGCAAACGAGCCGAGGTCTTCTCGGTCAGCCTTACTCGGTCAGCGCAGAGTACGCCGTATGTCGTCTCACAGCCACCCCATCAACACTAACGCTCACTCGACCACTTGGCGCCATGCCCCAGCATCGCATCGTCATCCCTTACTCGAAGCGATCGACGTCGAGCTCTGCAAGTGAGCTTCCAGCTGCTCCCTCAGCAATCCCAGCGTCTCTATTTTTCTGATCTTCCTTTCAGTACTTTACCTACCTCTTGCCACCACCCCATCTTCCCTCCCTCCCTCTCCCTCCTTCTCCCTCCCTCTCCCAAACGCACCCCAACTACTGAAACACCTCACGCGACCCGACAGCTTCCTTCGCATGGATGATTACGGCTACGACCCGGCCACGGGCTTCCACCGCAGCAATACTCGCGGCCCTCCCCTCCCGCCCAAGGAGTTCGACTTCGTGAAGGAAACGCAGGGCGCCGCAGAACTCGACGGCAGTGACCGTGGTTCTATAGATTCTGAACGTTACCAGCAAATGCACTATCAGCAGCAGCAGCCCTCACCCACGACCAAGCGCCGGAAAGTCCGGATCCTCTCTCTCGATGGCGGCGGCATCCGCGGATACTCCACTCTCGTTATCCTTGGCGAGTTGATGCATCAGGTGTACGTGCAAGAGAATGACGGGCGCGCTCCAAAGAGTCCCAATGACCTCCCGCGTCCCTGCGACTACTTTGATCTCATCGGCGGGAATGGTACCCCTCCTCTCCCCACCATCCCTGTGCCACCTCGCGATATGGCTGACGTGTGATACTAGGAACCGGAGGACTAATCGCTCTTATGCTGGGACGAATGCGTATGGACGTCGAGTCATGCAAGTCTTACTACGTCTCGCTCACACGGTTCGTCTTTATTACGGACAAAACGCTTCTCGGGATGCCGTACGGTAAGACACTATTCAAAGCCTCACGACTAGAGGAAGCGATAAAACATTGTGTACGAGAATCCACCCGTTTCGACTCGAACCAGATCATTCCGCACTCCCCGCCTCCCGCCGAGCCCCATCAGAAGCTCACCCACAAACGCACCGACTCATGGCGTCGCCGCCGCTCCACGTCTACATCTACAACCGACAGTCAGGAACGCGGCCGCACCGGACGCCCAAGACGGAATATCGGAAACCCCGAGGCGCCACTTCTGGATGCGCGCGAGGGCGCCTGCAAAACCTTCGTCACAGCTATGCTAGAAGGTAGTCGCAAAGGCACGCCACCAGTGCTGCTACGCTCCTACCCCTCCTCCGCCGAATCTATGCCCAGCTACCGTACGACGATCTGGCAAGCGGGACGAGCTACGTGTGCGACTGCCGCAGCGTTCAAGAGCATCACAATCGACCAGACTACATTCCTCGACGAAGGCGCGGGGATGTACAATCCAGCGTTCCAAGTCCTCGAGGAAGCACATGTGCACGAGTTTTCGGACTGCGAGATTGGCGTGTTCGTCTCAATTGGCACGGGGAAACGGTTGAAACCTGCCACGACAACAGCCGAGAAGCGAGAGTGGTGGGAAGGCGTCGCGTTCGAAGGGTTTGCGGAGGCAAAGCGGAGGTTGATGCGGCGCATCGACGACTGCGAGCGTGTACACCGAGAACTTGTCGACGGTGACGACGGGGGAAGGCCAAAACTTGCGCAGGGCGGCGTGGCAACTCAAGACTACTACCGCTTCAACGTAGAGGTGGGTGTAGGAGAGTTCGGAATGAACGAGTGGAACCGGCTCAGCGAGGTATCGACGGGGACGAGGAGGTACATCACACAGCGAGAGACAAGCAAATTTGTGAAGGAGTGTGCGGCAAAGTTGGTATCGATTGAGAAGCAAGGTGTCGACGATGGAACAAAGGTGAAGTTCCGACCAAGCAAGTATGGTTATGGGGATGGTCAACTTGCAGAACTCCCAAGTTCTGTCGTTAAGGAAAACCAGCTATTCCAGCAATATCCTTCACAACAGCAACCACAACCACCACACCCCTCTCAACATCCCTCACAACGTCCACAGCATCCCCAGCAGCAGCAGCAACAGCAGCAGCAACAGCAACAGCAACAGCAACAACAACAACAACAACAACAACAACAACAACAACAACAGCAACAACAACAGCCTCCTCAGCAACATCACCGACAGCCTCAACAACAACCCCAATCCCACCATCGCCCCTCTGTCTCAACACCCCCCGTCACAATGCCCGACGAATATATCTACACCTCCCCCACGCAAAACCGACCTCCTCAATTCCCACCCCCACAATCCCAATCCCCCGCGCGCCGCCCCTCCCACCCACCACCTGACGTCGTCCGGCGGCCTTCACACCCAATATCTTCGCTCCCATCCACCTCCCATCACCACACCCCACCCCCAGCCCCGCCGGCAAAACCCCAGAAAGAAGGAAAAGTCCTCATCCCGGCCACAGAACAAAACTACTACGCGGATGACACGCCAAATCCTGAGGTGAGGGTTACGTCACCGACTACTGTGGCGGGAGGGAGCGATAATGAGGATGACGAGGATATGTATAAAGGTTATGGAAGACGGAAGAGGAGGGGAAGTAGGAGGAGGAGTAGGAGTAGAAGTGGGGGTAGTTTAGCGGGGGTTATAGAGTAAAGGGGGTTATAGAATAGAGGGGGAATGTGGGGGTTTTTTTTTGATGATGATCATGATGAGAGTTGGATTGGATACCTTTTGGATTGATGGATGGGTTTTGGTTTTTTGGCGTAAGGGATGGGATGAGGGATGGAGGATGTAATATAATGGCTTCTTTCTTTCTTACCTATTTACTTTAAGTATTTACTTTATTTACTTTACTATGGAAGTAAGGGAATGCGAGTTTATGATACCCATGCTTTTTCTTCTTTTCATTTGTTCTCTCATAGCGGTGGTGTGTTTTTGTGAGGGTTTAAAGCTTAAGGAGCTTCATTGGCTGGATCTAGAATGAAATCGTGATTCGAGATGGTCAATAGGTTCTTTGAGTGTGAATGCCAGCCTTTTTTTTTATACTCATGATCATATAGAGCATGCTGTTGGAAATCGAATATGGTGCGTGCGGCAACTTAGTGCTTGGGCCAAATACATGACCGTGGTTTAGTGCACGGGCATGTACCTTAAGTGCTAATTTCTCACTATAACTTTTATTGTTAGAGTAGGCCTCATATTATTACAGAGTGGCAAGTTGGTACGCCTCTTGCTGCGCATACCTGTCCCAATACGCCGCGCGCACCATACTTTACACTTCTTCTCATGGAAGCATATGGTCTCACGTGATCACACATTGATAAAAGTTACACCAGAAGTTTTTCCCTCGGTACGTACATACAGAGTCTGCAGTTCTACTGTAGTGAGGAACGAAAGATTGCAGGTCAGTCAAGGTGTTGGTCATGATGAAAATAGTACCCGCATATCAACGCAAGCTTAGGGTTTGTTGGTTAAAGGAAGGGAAAGAGGCGTGCGGGCACAGTTTTCGAAGTGCGGACTAGTATATACTGGCGCGCGGGATGGTGGGCAATAGATGGTGCCATCATGGTGGAGGATGGTGGAGGATGCCTTACATTTTGGTCGAATGTAGTGATATAGAAGTTGTTCTGTCGATACACACATCCCATCTACTTTATCTGGAATTCGAACCGCTTCCATACATCGATATCCTGGCAGCACTTCGAAAAAGTTTTCCGTGTTACCTCAATCTCGCCCTGCAGTGGTTTTTTGATTGAGGCAGTGCAATCTTTCCCTTCAGTGTTGATGGGAAAGATTGGATGTGAGGTTTGCAGTTCGGTGGTGGCTATGGCGGCTATATTCCGTTCCATAACAAGTACGACCCGACTGGTTTGGTTCGCGAATGGATAGGAAGAATAATATGCGAATTCGCCAAACATCCATCCATATATGCATCCATCTGGATAAATTCAAATTGTAGCTGTGATAATTCCCGCTACAAGGTGGGGGGCGGGCATGACTATTGGCGATTTTATGGCAATGGATATCAATATCTCTTAGGCCATCGGAACTCTGTAATGCCGCCGACAATGGGCCCTCTATGCATCTCGAAGCCATCAGGCATTTTTCGCCTGACCTAGTGTCTTCAACCTTGTGGTTCTTGATGATAATACAATTGATTGAAAGTCAGCGGGTGATTTTCGTGTACCGTATCCAGTTCCTAGCTCTTCTGTAATTTACATTCCTTATCGAGCTCGTGAACATGCCATGATCAGAAATATCGCGAACTCTCCTTGCCTAGCGTGGTAGCGACTCGAGTTATCAGCTTTTTAGATCCGGAGGAATGTATAATATTTTCATTGGCCTTACCTCCTTCACAAGCCCAGTCGGCAGTTTAGGACCAAGCTTGCAAAACCCTAGGCATGAGAGCACTCCGGTACGCAGTATTCTCCAGGCCGTCTAAACCTCGTATTTGACCGTAGTCATGGCCCATCACTCAGATCCTGATTCTGCGCTGGCTTACTACGTCGCGATTGCAAGAATCCTTTCACCTGTTCCTGTCTTTTCCCTGTCGCCGTCGCTGCCTGTTGGACGTCACCCAAACGCGATGACGTCTGCCCCCCATCTTCAAGATCCAAGGAACACAACCTGGTGGAGTGTGTGCAACCTTCACATTCCCTGCTTGGCACCCGGACCAACAACGTCACCTCCTCCTTCTTCACCACCATATAACCTCCTCAACATCCTCCTCAGCCATGATAAACCTCCAAGCTACCTCGCAATCCCCATTAATAATACCACCCACCCCAAAAACACATCACTACACACCATGTCCGCCCAAGCAACCGAAAAGCGACCCCTAGCAGATGACATCTCGGATACAGACGAAAGCGACGAGAGCGATTACGAAGAGGAGATTCCGCGCGGGCAGCAACAGCAAGCGCTACAGCGTCAACAGCAGCAACAACGTCAGCAACAGCAACAAGTTGCGCAGCAACCGCAGAAGGAGGAGAAGAAGGGATCTTCGGGCGCTCCCAGTGTAAGACTGGATTTGAATATTGAGCTTGAGGTTACGTTGAAGGCGAGGATTCATGGTGATTTGACGTTGGCGTTGTTGTAAGTTCTCCTTATGGTAAGGGCGATGAGGATGGAGACTAATGACTGTGGGGTAGAACGTGAGAGGGAGGAGGGGGGGGGGGAGATGTGTGGGTTTTTTGTGTTTGGGTTTGGGAAATTCGGTTACTACATTTTGTTTTGCGTTGGTTACGTTTTTGTGAAGGAAATGGGTGCTATGGGTATTTTCGTTTAAGTAACTCTTTTGTTTCGGGATTTTATGGGTACAATAAACAGCGTCTGGGTGTTTTTGTTCTTTCGATCAGCATTGGAGAAGCTACCTAGAAAGTCGGTAGAGGGATCGTGGTTAATATGTGCAATGATGTCATTGCTGCGCTGCTACCCAGTTCTCAGATCAAACGGAAGGGATCTCCAGTTCTATAGATATCGATCCATACGAATGTACTATACGGACTGGAAATTTTCCTGTGGCATTATTCCGTAGAGTAGGCATGGGAGTTTGTGTAATCATAGAATATCACCCACGCCCAGTTGTATACAACATCCAACTCTGCCTATTGCACCTAATTTGAAAAAAACAGAACGGATGGGTTTTCTGCTCGTGGAAAGCGTATGTTATGCTTGGATGGTTAGGTACAGTTATGCTTTTTAATCATATGTTCCTGGACGGCAGACTACTTCGAAAATATCAATATCGCCATATATACTAGTACCACACTCTCCCTCTCCCCTTTACACCTCACATCTTCTCCCGTCTGTCAAGCACTCCCACCAAAACTCCATTATATCTTGCGCCCAAATATCATCCACCACCTAGCACTAATATATACGATACAGGAATTGTCAGTAGAAACTCACCCACTGCTAGCCCAAGTCGTCAAGGCAGCATTAGCGGAACAGAGTACAATGATATTGGAATGATTTACCTCCCACCCTTTCTGTTGAGCCGGAATACTTATCTATGAGAATTTGAACTTTGAGCGAAAAGGATGCTCCCTGAACTGAATGTGCATGATTGCCCAGTCCTCCATCTCTGAATTCCTGTACCCACCGGCGAACATCTGTGGGCGAGCCAACGAAATGTCTGAGTCTAAGTCATGATACCAGATATCATGGTCGTCCTAATCGGCAAGCTTAGGATATCTTCGCATTCAATTTTAGGAAGATACTCCAGAAGAACATTAGTGTCAAAGTCATGCTTGAGCGTCACCTCGAGTTTGTTGCCCGTATTAACTGTCGTGCATCCACAATTTTCGCAATGGGCACTAGGCACAAGAGGTGGAAAAGAAATAATCATTGTACAGCTGTTGATAAACTGAACCCAGTGCCGAACGAGCTTGAACGGGTTACTGAATGTTTTCAGACAGTACCAGCATGCGAAAAGTTCTGAGTGTTTCTTGACAGTACCCCCACTGTCACTTACAAGTGGGGGTCCTATTCGTTCGCACTGGCACGGTTGAAGAGCCTAAGCTGTTTGATTTAATCATTATAACTAGTCCTTTACAGCTCTCTAAGCGCCATGTGGGATGGCGGTGCTTCTGAAAACTAGGAGTCTTACCGATTGGAGAGGGACTAGGCAGTGGCCGCATCTTCGGATGCACAAACTCAGAGCGTGAATGCGATTGAGTAAATCCCCTTGGCTTTTAGCCATCAGCAATTAATATCAAGATGTAGAAATTGCCATGGAGAAACTCACATGCTGTCAGATGATCTATCGGATTGGGCTAAGTCGAGTGATTCTGTAGCTTGCGAGTTTTCCACTCAATCCTTGAAGTATTGCGCCAGTCTTCCGGTTATTTGAAATCCAGATGGTTCGCATGCTGCTTTTCAATGCAAGTTCTACCACCCTCCGTTCCATCGGATTCGACTTGATAAGGCTTTGGATAAAGTCGGTTCCGACTTCACTAAGTCCCACCGAATGTAACTCGTGTTGAGGAAAGCTCATCCACCCAAAATCATAAGGTAAATATCTCTATAGGTCGCGAATGGCAATTTTCCTACTAACATTCTATATAGAACGCATCCCAGCGACCAAAGGTCTACAGCTTTCGTATAGCCGGTCGGCCCATGGCTACCAGATAAAACTTCAGGGGCCATATAACCTAGAAAACCCGTTTAAATTACAGCTATCATGTTGCTATCGTTCGAAACCCGTTTCGACACCGAAGCCACCAATTTTGATGCGGAGGAATTTACCGTCGAGTAGAATTGGGAATATATCCTAAGGAAGTTCTGAAACAATTGCTTAGTTATGTCTGCTGGAAACAAGGGTTTCCAAAACTTCTTACCTCTGGTTTTAAATTGCCATGGAGAATGCCATCTTCATGCATGACTTTTAAACCCTCTAGCAACTACCTTGCAACCACCTTTGTATCTTCCTCGGTCCATTTAACCTTAATGTGGCTTCCCAAGTCTCCAAACTCCATATACTCCGTGGCTATGTAGATTCAATTGACGTCCTCATACTATCCGATTAGTTGCACAAACCACCCATACTTGAACAAGTTAGGCTTGACGACTTCATTTTCTGAGTAGAAATACCTCTTGCAATCTTGCGAACGTCACGATCTCCCTTTCATACTTTTGGCGAGGAATATTGTAGTTTCCTTTTGACATTCTTTTCACAGCACATAGTTCAGGTCTAGGATCACAAGATTCAATACGTCAAACTTCCGCTAAGAATACAACCCCAAAACTGCCGCTTCCAATCTTGAATTCCAATTTAGACTTGGCGCATAGCTTGTTGCACTCGTTGACGTCCCTCATATTTGCCATTTTCGAGTGCCTATGCGGCCGAAGACCCTATTCTGGAACGTGGATCTGCCTGTTCGGTGATCTTTCGACGGAGGAGCTATAGCTATCAAAGACTCGTCGTGTCGAACATTAGAGCCGTGAGTTGAGTTGGCGGAAACTGTCTATTGCAATTGCGCATGCAATGAAGAGGTAAAGGGGAGAGCCAGCGAATCCTGCAAGCGATGTGCATGTGGTGATGGTCGGGAATCGGTTCGATTCTACATACGAGGCTGGAGAAAAAGTCGTTGGATCGTTCAATTACCACTATTTCTCTACAACAAAAGAAGAGAGAAAAGATAGCTTTAGAGACAAAATAAACACACTCTGAGCCCCAGAGAACGCTTTTAAGTTCTAAATTCGTGTACAGTGGACGATGTTTTTTGTGTGCTGATAGTGGGGTATATGTTGTACGGCGTGAAGAGAGGAGCAAGGATCATTGAGTAGGCTAACCATTAGGACGCTGCAGAGCGTGAGCGAAGCAAAATATCAGTCAACTATCAGATTTTAGCCTAGTGGAATCTTGGCATCCGGGTAACCCGCACAACGTATGTGGGCTTCAGTGCTAGAACTCAAGCTAGGTCTCACCACCTCTTGCTACTTTACTGTTGTGCTCCATTATCACACTAGCAGATGATCCGCTCCTTCATCTAGGCTAGGCATTCTCCGCCATTAGTATACATGGTCGATCAAGTCGAGCTTCGAAGCAGCCAGACCCCGGATGTGGACCTGTCCTCTTCACGACAACGCTGGGAATCTCGAATCCGTGATGTTTTAGACAGAAAATGGACTGGCAAGCGGGCTGACGCGATCCTTGCTGCTATGCAATCCTTCAAAGAAAGCCTTGATCACGATATTCCTTCCTTTCACAACATGTGTGCTACGAAATTGTTGCAAAGCATGTGTCGAATTGATACCACCAACCTCTCCAGCGGCTTTCGACAGTACCTTAACGACTGTTTTGAGAAGTCTCATCTTAATTCCCCGGTTGGTGATCTCCAGGATCTCATTAGTCATGGTCAATATTTTGAAGCTATGCAAAAAATACATAAATACATACCAGTGCGTAAAAACAAGAAAACGTCAACGAGGCAACAAGACCTTGGATTGGAGGGTGATCTGGTTAGGTGCTGGAACGCCTCATTTCATGGTAATGCGCTCCAAAATCTAAAGAAGAAGTTCCAGTATGAACATCAAATGTTCGTCGATAAGACGAATATTAGTCCTTACGCGCAGACTTTCGACATTATTCAGAGCTCTGGAATGGGCAAGAGTCGCGTGGTGGAAGAACTGGCGAAGGAGATATTTTCGATCATCTTTTACTTGAGGAAAACGGCACATGAGAGTGGATTTCCTGCTGGAGACCCGGAAATATATATGTTTCTAATGCAGCCTATAAACTTGGAGACTACGACTACGACCAAGCAGAAGTCGATGAAGGATGAGGAGGTATCTAACAATCAAATTCGAGCGGAGAATTTAAGGGCCGTTTCATTCTTTGCAGGACTGTTTTCCACAAGTTAGTTCTGTCCACGATGGCATCCTGAAATACTTTTGACAATATCAATCTAGTTAACACATGGCTTGATAAAAATGTCGATATCAAAGGGAATGAGCTCATCGAACTATGGCACCAGTACATCTCACCAGTGAGCAGTGATTCCGACTTTCAAGGAAAGGACAATGAAGATTTGGGCACTGCACCGTTCTCGAATGACCATCGGGAGGGGAATTACGAGACCACGGTCAATTTTGGTGACGAAGATGAGTCCGATACGTATGAGTCAGACGTCGACAATTCCGCCAACCCGACGGATAGTCAGGGCCTTTGGCAACGTACACGTCGTCGAGAAGACTTCTGCCGCAGAGTAGCCAACAAAGCAGAAACTATCTTGTCGGAGCTAGCCGAATCTTTGCCCCGGGGTTGGACGACTAAGGAACTCTATGTAAGTGCCTAGCTATATTGCATTTACTGTGCTCAAAGACTAACTGGTCTATCAGGGACGACTTATACTCCAGAAATATCTCATCGATCCATTGCAGCGAATACTCCAACGGTTGCCAACCTCTGAAAACGGTCTCCCTGCTTTCATTCTAGGGCTTGATGAAGCTGCGGCTATCTTCTTGGCAGATGAAAAACGATACTGGGCAATACATCGGGTTGTTTCTTACCTTAGTGGGAAGAAACCATTGCTTCCTTTCTGGATGGTGTGTATGTCTACATCGAGCAGGATTGACAAAATTGTCCCACAGAGACATAAAGACCCCTCTAGTCGTGTGGTCCACCAGCCGCGCATCGACCCATTCCTGGCTCTAAAGTTGAATATCGGTGAGGAAGTCCGTCGGCAGCAACGTCCTCATGAGGAGATTCTAAGGCCTATATCCGAACTCTCCGCAATCGAATTTCTGGCAGGATTCGGCCGCCCTCTGTGGCTTCTCTTACAGCAGAAAACGAACGATGCGAATATTCAGCTGTTCGTCATGCATAAATTGCTTGGTGGTGCCCCTCATTTCGATCCCACGGATGCAGATCACGTCTTCGCAGCACTCTCTTACAAAATTTGTTTGGATCCTGCCCTGAACGAGTGCGCCATGTACAACTCTAACTCGCTAGCCACCGTGCATGTCAACTCCTATCTACGGCTCGTCATAGGTATTGATCGTGAGGGCGGTCGCCTTAAAACTTCGACGCCCCCCGAGCCAATTGTGTCTGACGTCGCATCAGAAATTTTGGTATCTCCAGTGGTTGGGTGTGCCAGTAGAGACAATTGGGTTTTTAGCATTCAAACGCTAACAGAGAAGTTGGTTTCAACCGGACGAGTGGAAAAGGGTATTACCGGCGAACTGTACTCTAGGTTACTCCTCATACTTGCTCGGGACTACTTGCTCGCCACATACCTCCGCCCACAGGCGCATTTCTTAAGATTGTCAGTGCCATTTGAATACAGCGCATTCCTGGAAAAGTTACTTGGCTTAAATATCGTGGACAATATCAAGCGAGAACTTAGCTACAAGTACAACAGCTTGGCCCACAAGATTGAACAAGGATGGATGAACTTCAATCATTTTTCTAACACTCAAACACCACTCGATGGGTTCAACCGAGACCTTGATTTCAATTTTAGACTTATCAGTCTGCTGCGCTCTCACTCAGCGTTGCAATGCACAAATCTTCAGAGACAGGTGGATATGGTCATCCCAATATATTTCGGCGACTGCAGCAAAAAGATTGATCCCACCCAGGTTGGAGCGCTTTTCATCCAATCTAAGAATCGCATGCAACCAGAAGTCCCTTGGCCGAAACATAAAAACAATGGCCAATATACGAACACCGGAAGGGGCTACCACTCTTTCTATGAGAACCTATACGAGCATACCAATCCCTTGGGAGCTCCGGCATTGGTGGTTCTCCTCTTGTTGGACGTTGGATTAAGTAAATCCAGCGAGACAACTTTCACTGTTCTCCAGCCGGAGGACAAAGCGAAGAATGGGCCCTGCGTTTTATGCATTCATGTGCATCACGATTATAACAATCCCAGCTCAACGTTTCCCTTTCTAAAGGATTATGATGGTCTATCCGATAGTTGTTCCAAGCTCATCAAGGAGTTCTTCACCGACATCCATAGCAGAAAACAAACTTTCAGCGATATCGGCCGGATGATTGGGTGTACTGATTTAGAGGCTCTTCAGCTGTGGGAGAAACAGAATACTCGTCCTGAATCTGTTCTTGGATCTCATTCTGGATCCCGTTCTGAAGCTCGACTAGAATCTCTCGAATCAAAAGGACAAAAGCGGAAGCTTGACGGTGATGATACTAACTCTGGATAACGTGCTAAAAAGGACTGATTCTGCTGCTTTACTATGGATGGCCCATTTTACTTCCTGATTAAGGTTTTCTTGTTTTCGGTCTGTTAAAAAGAACTGATTCTACTTTTTTGCCATGGCTATTTTTCCGTATTAATATTTTGTTTTCAGCAGGTTAAAAAGAATTGATTATACTGCTTTGCCATGGCTATTTTTCTGTATTAATGTTTGTTTTCAGCAGTTTAAAAAGAACTGATTCTACTGCTTTGCCATAGATATTTTCTTCCTGATCAAGGTTTTATTTTTTGTATGTTAAAAAGACTTTGTTGCTTTGCTAAATAGATTTGGCCTGGCGTGGTTTCACACTTAAAGTTTTATGTTAACTAACGCCCGTGTTTTAACGCTGAGTTCTTTTATGCGTAATGAGATTAAAAAACTCTTTGGGAAAACAATAATCTGAAGTGATTGGGAATAGATACATAGAAACAAAATATTTATCCGCTGAATTACCACTCGGTTAATTGCACTATTAATGGGGGGCATTCGTAACACTAGCTCCGCTAGAGTCGATTTGTATGTTGCGATATGGAAGGTAGAACTATGTGTATAAACTATGGTACAGAATGTAGAGAGGAGAAAGACTCGAGATATATACAAGAGAGTTTTGTGCCTTATGCTTTACCATCAGCCCCACTTACAGTCAGCTCATGTCAGGTCTATATATGCAACAATAAAGATTCCGCATACCGAGTGCCCAGACATGATCATACTCCGTGCCAACATCACCGAAACGAGTGCCCTCGTGTCAATCAACATCTCACTTCAAGTTCAATATTCACACGACAGAACTAAGAAAGGAATGATCTGATCATACGGCAGTGGTGTCCGGTTCCAAGACCTCTATGTGAAATAGGTAAAGGGATTGCTACAAAACTCTCTTTTTT